>CAJNDV010004858.1:44481-68369 GCA_905221635.1 Symbiodinium sp. CCMP2456 | reverse complement strand
CATACATATATATATATATATAACTCCTCCAAGCCGTAAATCTAACCCTTGGTATGATCAGCCCCAGCAATCCTCTGGGCTTTGGCAGGAGTGGGAGCCCGACAGAACCACACACTCGTCGGACTCCGGAAGGCAAGCATCATGTACGGGCGACAGTGTTTGCAGGATGGAATGGTGTTGACGGTCGCACCTTAGATAGCTCAAACCCCGAAATTTGCGGGTGAAGAGAATGACGGCCGCGAGGCATGGCAGAGCAGCGCCCTTCTGCTTTTGCGAGTTTCACCTGCGAAGAGCAAGTCGGAATTCGGCAGTTTTCGCGGCGCGTTGCATCCGAATGCTTTGGGTTCACGACTCTTTGGGCCAAGCTCGAGGGTCATATTCCTGCAATTGGATGACCCTTGCGGAAGTGTGCAAGGTCAGGAGAACTCTCGACCCAAGCAGCTCGAACTGTCCAACCCCCTCACGTCTGAACTCCGTCTGAAAAACCTTAAGCCTCTAAACCCTAAATCGAAGCTCTAGTTCACCTGCCAGGCTGCATATAGCAAGCGGCTTTTCGCCGACAACTTAGATCGCCACCTGGCCGGCAAGTGAAGAAAGTCTCTGGCGACCTGCCAAAGCTAAGCCGTGGAGCTTAGTGATTTTGGTTTCTGGTTTGGGGTTTAGGCCTCTGGGGTTCAGGGCTTTAGGTTTTAGGGTTCAGGGCAAGATTCGAGCAGTGGGCTCCTTTGATGCTGGTAGTTTTCTCCCACCCTCAGTATTGCCACCTTGAAGTAATTGTAATTCCTCCGTTCAACCATGACTTTCACAAGAAATGCTGCTCCGCTTGATATATGATACGCTCTATAACCGCAAATCCACTGGCAATTAGGTAGCACATGCTGATATGTCGCAAATGTATGTGTATAACTACATACATGTATATACCTGCAGTTTTTCATGCATATTGACGTACATGTGCCTGCATAACCGACTGCATACAATTACGGATGCACGCATGCCTGCAGGCTTGGACGCATACGCGCATAAGCATACACGTCTGCATCAGCCTGAAGTCAGAAAGTCACGCTTCAGCCTTGAGTCTCATCCAGGTTTGATGGGCATTCTGCAGCGGAACATCGAGAGGTCGTACGATCTCAGGTCCGGTATTGCGAAGTGTCCGCGGCAAGGGTCGAAGCCCCGCAGCGGTTCGCGGTTTTGTAATGTCAGAGTGATGAGCTTTGATACTCAAAACACGATTGCTAGCCTGTCCATGGGTAACCACGCACGGACGGGTTGCTGCGTAGCTACAAGAGCGGAGTTGCCAGACCTAAACTTGCTCCACGGCCACCAGGCCTAACGTCCGTTCCCGAATGTTGGACAGCCTTTCAGGGCTCGACCTATCCCAAGCACAATCACATTGCAAAACCCTGTCATTGCCATCATCACCAGCACGTTTATGTGCCTCTGCATTCTACAATGGACACCGGTTTTGCACCATGTCTCATATTCAACTGCCTGCCTTCCCTGGCCCTGAACAGTCCGTGGTTCATCTTTTACGATCAAGCCTTGGCTCCCTCATGGCATCTCGGCATTTGGAGGAAAGTCACGAACTCCGACATTCGGGGTTTGGGGAGTTGTAAGGTCTACAGGGTTCTGGCTCTATTCCAGTGCTTGCTTCGGCTTAGTCCCGTGATCACTGACAGCAACCACTGCAAGGCATTGCCACTGGAGTTTTTGAGATGCCCAGGGTTTATAGGCTTGAAAAAGACAGACGTTTAACGTGTGAAGAACCGAGGTCTTGTCAGCTGGTTCTGATTACTGCTATACCACCATGGAGCAGTAGTTGCTGCACTCAACTCGTACTCGCAGTCGAGGTGGTGCTGGCAGCAGAACTCGTCGTAGTCGGGTGGTAGCAGTGGCAGTAGTAGTAGTAGTAGTAGTAGTAGTAGTTCCAGCAGCAGGAGTAGCAGTAGTCTTAGTAGTAGCCGTCTTTTTTGTCGTCTTTGCTGCCGGTGTTGATGCTGTTGATGTTGTTGTCGCTGTTTCCGCAACAGCAGCCAGCAGCAGCCAGCAGCAGCAGCAGCAGCAGCAGCAGCAGCAGCAGCAGTGGGACTGGTTGCTGTAGTGACTGGACTCCAGCAGTTACAGCGCAGGTATCTATGCTGCAGAGTGCTTTCTCGTTAAAGATAGCCAGAGCAACCGAGGTACAACTTCACCACGTATCACATGGTGCGCCTGCAGAGGAATAGCAGAGACTGCTGCGCCCAGAATTAGGGCTGTGCATTTCAACTTTGTGCCTCTTACATCAAGCTCTTTCCATCTTCTCCATGTGTAGCTGAGCAGCTGAGTGACACTTCCGAAGTCTAGGTCACCGCACAGCACGGATAGACAATTATGTAGGTCGATATCTGTCAACAGCAGACATCGTCATGGCATCTCGTTGCCAGTTCCGCACAGGTACGTGCCGATCCGAACAACCTCGTGAATCCGCCGATCGAGGAGATAGAAGGCGGCTCCCCAAAGCGGAAGCCAGCACAAATCATGATTGGGCCTCCGGCTCCAAGGATTGGCTGTAGTCGCTGGAAGCATCAGGTTTTGCTCAAGAATTCATAATTGGTAGCATGTGCCGCGAACCCAACACAACCCAGAACACGAGAACCAGATCGCGTTGGTGTTGCACTGTGGCACTTTTCGGCTAGGCCATGCCACGTCGAATTGCGGTTGCACCGACTGCTGGAGAGCGACACTTCCCACAACATGCTGTAGCAAGGTACTACAAGGAAAATGCCCACCTGTGTGTTGGTCCCATGCTGGTTGCAATGATCGCCATCTTGCATGCGTTCTGACATGGTGTGCTTACATGTACATGTTGCGGTTTACAGACATGTTATGGACCTCGTGTCTTACAGTACGCACACGGGCGAACACGCACAAGCACAACATCGGCAAAGATGTGCCCACCGATGCAGCTATACAATGATGCAGACAGTCTTACATTACATACATGCCCACATACAGAATTGCGTATGCATGTCGGCTTGCATGCGATCAATCGTTGCGAATACATGCGCCTGCTTGCATGCACCAAACGGCAGTAGACTCGAAATGTTAGGCTGTGGGTATCTTTCTCTCCAGCTCTACATGTCCAGATCTATGTACATGAGTATGTTGACGCTGATGATGTCGATCTTATTTGTGTTGGTGATGACGATGGCGGTGGTGATGCTGGTGGCAGTCTGGTGATGATGATGTCGTCTTCGATGATGCAGGAACCCCTGGAGATGACGATATCCGTTCTTACTGTGGAAGGTGAAAATGGGTGTTTTGTCTGGTAGATTCCACTGCTTCCTTCTATGAGTCCGGTCAGGTATGCCGCAGAAAGCCGATGATCAGGTTCTTCGTGGTCTACCGGGCGCCTGGGCGATTCATGTCCTATAGAATACGCAGCAGCAGGTTGTCGTCGTTCCGTAAAGAAGAGGTGCCACCATCTGTGAAGACATGAGAAGCAGTCGCCACGGCATGACACAGCGGGGCAAGTTGGTGTCAAGGTGCCACCATCCTCAAAGACACGCACGTCGCTCAGCTCACGGCCCAGGGCCATGAGCTCAGCATCCGATACATCTGAGGTTCTTTATTTCTTTGTAAACTACTTGAACCATTGAGAATCGAGAAGACAGCATTCAGATCATTCATAGCAGCACGGGGAATGGTCAGGGTTATGATGGCTCTCTGGCCGTAGTGATGATGGGGCATGAAGACCATTTTTTCATACCGCGCTGACGTTGATCATGGTGAGTGGCAGTAGAAAACGACTTACAAGTCAAAGCAAACCGCTTTGCCTGCCTAATGTCAACCTCCGACAGTCTCCGGTCCCTCACTTGGCGCTCCCGAGCCCAATTTTGACTGTTCGAGGCGCCTGCTTCGATGTTCCGCCGCCAGTGCATGTCAAGTTCGCCGCGACCGCACGATGAGGTGCGATGTGCCATTGATGACCTGTGGTTTTGGCATGGGGGCCGGTCCCAAGGTTTGATTTGAATTCGGGTTCCTCCGGGACTCGACGGAAGCTGATCTCTGCGGTTCCTCGTCGGGTATATGTGCGAAGCCGTGGAGCAGGAATGTTTAGGAATCTCTGTCTTAGGGCACAGATCTTTCTCCCAAGAAAGCAATCTGTACTTAATGATGGAAGAGGTCAGAGTGGCAACGGCGACAACGACAACAAGAGCCACAGCAACAGGACGAGGAACTGGAAACGGCAGCAGAACAGGAAAATAAGCAGGAACAGCAGCAGCAGCAGCAGCAGCAGCAGCAGGAACAACAACAAAAATAACAAGCAAAGCAAGTTGAAGTGGTAGCAACATTAGCAACAACCACAACAGCCACAGTAAACATAATAGCTACCTCTCCCGCGGCGGACTGTTTCATCATTCCATCGTCTTAAGTCGCCAACCCAAGAACCCACACAAAGCACTAAGACCGGTTTGTTTTGCGGAGACATTGCGGAGGTCCGTCGGGCCTGTGGACGGCAAACCCACCTGGGGGAAAACTATTGGTGCAATCTGTCCATTGAGGGCGGTTGGCTTTCAATTCTTGTGAGTAGCTGACACGTGAAGGCGAAAGCTATGGAACTGTGGTATCTCGGATACGGAAGCATGACACGCTCTTTGCGCCTCCCAGAAGCAAGTCTCACCTGTGTCACCGTTGCTGGCCATGCTCGCCGCTTGTCTTCACCTGTGGCAGTTCTATGGCATCAGGTCGTTCTTGTCTTTTCAGAGTTGCAGCATGGCCTGACCAACATGAATTCAGCCCCGCGCACTGTGCCTTGAGAAAAGAGCCACGCAATGCCGGATCAAGACCCTGTTAGACCAGGAAGGGCCGTCGAGCCTCCCGGAAAGTGCAGTGAGATCTCTCTACAAGGACCCTCTGAAAGCCTCGTCACATCTTGCACCTAGTGCAGAGATGGAGGAACGGCGGTCTGACCTTGCAAGCAGCATCACAGCAACAGGTATCAAGGACAGGAGCTCCGGGATGGAGTCTTGCAGTTTGCGGGCTACCCATGTCGGCAAGTAAGTTTGCAGGGTTGTTGAGGAGCAGTAGGATTTCTGAGAGGCAAGAGTTCCAAGGTACGATAAGGAGCATACTTTTGCGCTGTCCCATGTGTGCAAATGGAGCAGAAGCCTTGAAGCACTGCACCGGACTCGTACCCATTCCGGATCGAGTTAGTCCTCACAAGGCTCCCACACGAGCCTAGCGATGTGAATATGCCGTCGCCAAGCTGATGGTAGAATTGTTCGTTCATCGGTTGTCCATGACCCAAAGAAGTTCCGACATGCACGTTTAGACGTATCTACACTTTCACCAACGTTTTGCACCCTGAGCCACATTTCGTTTAGGATGGGCTTTGACTACGGACTCGAGGGTTTTGAGTCACATCTTAAGCAATCGTTCATGTCCATGCCTGGCGGTGAGTGAAATGTCGCTGCCAGCGATAAACCCCGTGGAGGTGTTGTTCTTGTGGCCCAATGTGGTGTGCTTCCGGACTGCACGGAATCAGCCAGTCAGAACATGAGATAAGGATGGGAAGAGCTTTCAGCATTGACAGCAGCTTGCATGACTGGCTGTTCCGATGTTTCGCAAAGCTCTGGGAAGAACTTCTCATCGGTTTTAGGCAGAGACAGCTGTGACAAGAGCGCTTCTTATCTACCTCTCTTTGTCTCTGTTTCCGATCATGTATATCTGAATCTAGTTCTATATTTTCCCTTGATGCATATAATATACTTGTACCTGGTATCATGCGAATTTATGGTTCTGTGTCGTTCTTTATGTCTGGGACTTGTCTCTCTCGGATACATGATTTATCACGGCCGTTGTCACCCTGTTGCCGTCGCGGTTACCATCTGAGCTGCTTTTTCCACGTGAGGGGTTTGGGCTCTCTGGTCTATGGTGACGCTGTTTGGCTGTCTGGCGAAGTGCGCAGACGAGCAGCCTGTAGCACTAGGGCCACTCTCGATGTGAAGGGCAGGTGTACAAACAGGGTGCAAAACTCAAGATATGAATTTCCTTCCAAGCCGCAACTCTGACTGGAACTTGCAAAAGACAGGTTTTCTGCGTCCCAAAGCCCAGGGATCTTAGCTGAAACAGCTCTGCAGGCTACTTCAGAGCTGCGCTGGGCACTCTGGCCTTAGGCGACTCTTGCGAGTAGCAGCCAGAAACCGACTGCTTCTCCGTTCTGCATTTCATGAAGGGTTTAGGGTTTGGGAGCGTGCTTGCTACACTTTGGTGCACCGTTGCTGCAAGCACAACCGTATCCGGAGGCCTTCCTTCAACAGACCCTTCGAAGATACCTCCCTTCCAAGAGACAGCCAAGAGCCTGCACAGGCCTGGCTTGGTGGCCTGACAACCCAGAAGCTTCTCTGGTGACCGGGATCTACGTCGGGCTCTATGATTACGCTTCAATACGGTTTACCGTGATGTGTGTTCTGTTGCCGAGATTCGGATAGCCTGTGGTCCACTGCCTGTACCTCGCAGTCTGATTGTTTCACATACTATGCAACACTGTTCTACTCGGCTAAAGGCAGAGTTGCCGAGGGTAGTTGTCACAGCCGAAGCACTGGACGTCTCCGCTGACAACATTGACTCTCAGCCATCTTGAGCCGCAAACAGCAGTCTCATACATGCTTGGGCAATCGATGACCGTGATTTGAGCAGCGCATGCAGCCAAGTTGAAATCAGCCCGTCACGTTTAGACTCTAGACTTGATGATCGATCCTGGCATTCATACCCTGTTTTTTAGTGCTCATCCAAAACAAAACAGGCAGAAAGGCGTTGCAACAAAGCACTTCAGAAGTTATTCAAGGCAAGCTTGAAGATCTCTATCCTGCTAGGGGCATGCTGATCTTCGAACTTCCAGCTGCAGGTGTTTGCCCTGTCGCTGGATTGGCTAGATGGATATCTTGCTCTGGCCTTGGGGCAACTGCTCTGCTGGTCGGTTATCCTCCGCAAGTTATGAGTTATGTGGGTGTCTTAGATGCAGATGGGCAGACAAGGAGACATGACCGATGATCATTGCTCCTTTGCAGGCTTAGGGTCTTTCCGAATTTCTCACCCATCTGCACGCTTCTCTCAGGCGCGGCGCTTGCACCAGGAGAGCTCCTTCGGGGCGGCTCTCGATGCCCCTGGGACGTAAAGTGCAGGTTGACACACACCCGTGGGGTTCGGAGTAGGGCTGCTGGTGCCTGTCACGGAGTCACTGAGATACATGGCATGCCTATCGAACTGGTTAGTGCCTCAGCATGAGCAGGTTGTAGTGGACAGCTTCCAGCGAGGAGATAGGGTTCGCCGATTTGAATCTTAGTGCGTCCTTGCCAACATGAGCTAAATCTAGCACGTCAAGCAGCTTACCGTCGGAAAACAGTCTTTGTCGGAAGCGGGTTCAGACATTCCTTGCACTCCCGAGCCTTACACCCTGCAGGAGGCATGTGGATACTAGCGCTGGGACTTCCTGGCTTCGTTGCCGTGTGACTTGAAAGCATGAGAAGCTGTGGCAAGCCCGGCTGCAGGGCCTGGTGATCATGTAGAATGTAGAAGCCGGAGTGATATTGGGGACCATAAACTATATTAGAGCCCCAAACCAGCCCAAACTCTGTTCGAATGATTATGTGGTCAGTATGCCTGTCTATGCTTGACTGCGGAACGATCAAGTCGAACCTAGTTGCCGTACTACCTTCTGAGATGTGCGTGTGTCGAAGCGACACGGTTCGTGCCAGAATGCGATGCGTCAGAGTAGTAGACTTTGTGGCGCCATCTTCTATGATGTTGTATGTGTTACATCTGATCATGTTCCGCACTCACATTGTGACATATGTTCTGCCTTTATATGCCAGGACAGCTACTTGTTCCATGTTCACATCTTGATGGGTTGCTCGAGATTTGCACAATGTAGTGACGACACAAAGAACGCTGTGCAGACATGCACGATGCTGCGGAGATCCGAGCTGCCCAGTTTCAAAGAAACATTCGACTTAATTTAATCCTCGCGAGGTTCATTGAGCTCGTGGTGTTCGCTGGCATCTCAGGTAGCTCCACTCTCCTTGGCACCATGGTGTTTTTGATCTATGGGTTTCTTTGTCGTATTTGCTCTTCTCCGTACCAGTGGAGCTGCGCCCGTATGTGTAGTGCGTCGCATCATCCATACCTGCGTGGCTACATATACACATATATGCGCACACATGTTGCAGGAGGTCTACATACATAAGTGTGAACAAATGAACCTCACCAAGTCATGGCAGGATCCTTGCATGTAGGTGCGTGCCTGTATGCATGCGTATGCGTGTACAGGCATGCATACAGTCACGGTATATTAGATGTATGCAACAGTAGCTCCGTTCGTGTGTTCTCTGCTGTTCAATGATATGCATATACAAGCACCTAAGCCCTCAACTCTAGACCAAGAGGGGCGCCAAAGGGCGACTACAACCATAAAATCTGATCAGCTCTAGACCTTCTACTGTGATCTGGTTTGAAAGCGGGTGTCCGAAGTCCGTTGCTTAGGGGCTCCCTTGACTAAAGATGCCCGGAATAATATAGGAGCCTTAATAATTACCTACAGTATTTTGGGTGTTCCTTATTACAATTATAGTATAACGGGCCCCAAAACCCTATTCTAATTATCAAGGCCTCTGTGTTATCCTGTGTCCGAAGTTGGCAAATCCGTCTCCCTAAGCCTGGAGAGTGAGGCCTGCACCCACTCCGGGGGCAAGGCATGGAAGGCCCAACGGCTGCATGTCCGGGTTTGGGTGTAGAGACTACATATTTATGGGGCTGCCGGTTTAGGGGGGGTTTAGGGATTATATGGGCTTAGGGCAGAGATTAGGGTTGCGGGTTTGAAGGTGTGGAGTTAAGTCTCCGCGACATCCGCATGCTTATGTGTAGATTCGCGTCTGCGTGAGTGTTTGAGGGTGTCCGTGTGATAACTGGTTGTCTGTGGGGTATCTGTAATGGAAACTCTGCTTTGGCATGTTGTCCCAGGCCATGCCTGACACGGAGAAATGATGAACGTGGCCATTACTATACCGAGCACAAAGGGTTTTCCAACTGTCCATGCAAGTCCCAAAGCGACAAAGTGGAAGTGCAGAATCAATCGGACTTCCCGTGGCGCTGGTCGGCTCCACCTCTGTGCGAGGTGATGTAGAAGCCTACGTAACTAATCCGCAGTATTGTCCCCGTATATGCCCTAATGCGATTCCAGCATACTATGACCCCAAACCCTGCTATATAATATAGGGGCCCAAATAATTACCAACACTGTTTTGGGGTTTCTTCCCTACAATTATGGGATAATGTTCCCCACAACCCTACTCTGATCATTAAGGCCCCTAAACCCTAAACCCTAAACCTAAACCCTAAACCCTAGACCCCCTGTGTTAGGTCAGCTGCTTTCAAGATGCTCCGTGGCTCATCGCTGCGACTTGGCTTTCACAGCGGCTTCCGTTGTTGCCTCGTCGTTCTTCCCAGCTGACGGGAGCATGCGACGCTCAGTAAGGTTCTGCAGTAATCAAAGGCTGGTAAATGGCAGGTAGCATGCAACCGGTTAGGTCGATCTCTCCTCTTCTAGCCTCAAATGCAGCTGCTGGGCAGGAAAATGATTCGTGTTAGCTACAACCGTTCATACTTCTTGATGTTTCGTTTCGTTGAACGGTCTTTTGCCGTGAGTTAGGGTCACCTGTGTATCGGCCGACCACAACACGCAGGTCCACTGAATGAGTTTGTTGGACCTAGGCGGTCATGGCCAATGGGTTCAAGTCACCCCTGGGCGCCATAACTGTGGCCGCAACCCAAGAGATCTGAGAGCTCTTTGGCTTGATCTGCCCATCTCTCGGCCAAAGCCGGTGTCCCTGTGATGTGCAGGGACCCAGTTCAGCCTCGAGACTCGCACTTCTACGAAACCGCAGCAGCGCGTCCAGGGTGTCTCTCGGAGTTTTGGAATTTCGACTGCTACCAGCAGTGAAGGTGCTGCACAACTTGCCTTTTCAGAAGTATGTAGACTTCTGAAGTCTCCACCATTAAGGGCTCTATGCGTTCTCAACCTCTGCTGAGGCCGGTCTTCATTTCTTGCCTTTGTGGCTTTGGCTCATTCGCATTCCTGGAAGGCATTCTGGGGTTTCCGATTTAGGGTTCAGAGTTCAGGGTTGAGGGCCTAGGGTTTTGGGCTGCTTCGGGTTTCGGGTGTAGGCCGTGTCTTGGGCTGCACAGTGGATGAAGAGAGCTCTCTTGGATGGCAGAGAGGGAAAATCGGAAAATCTGCAATGGGACACTAGTAAGATCAAGCTCATCGAACTATGAGGCCTAACAGTGTGACTGTCGATGCTATCGCCATTTGCACTGCTTGCTAGCCTGCGAAGTGTTGGTGTCGTTGGCATCAGTATACTGTGTTTGTTCATGACAGGTTCATCGTACATGTTGCCCTTGCTAGGTTTTCAGTATAAGCTGACTACCAATACTATTCGGGAGTTCCTTATCATAACTTATCATCATTGTGAGATAATATACCCCGAAACCCTATTCTGACCATTAAGGCCACATTTTTTAGGTTCATATCGACGATGGGAAGGATCCTGACCCCGAGCCCAGAACATTGAGACGCCACAGTGAAGCAGCCAATGACTCAAGCAACTGCATCCCAGACTGGTTTGCAGCAGGAGATCCATATCTTCTTCGTATACCTACACTGTTACACAGACACACACACACACACACACACAGAGAGACACGTGTACAGATACATTTTGCCGATGAAATGTATGAAGGTATGAAGAAGGTATGTACGTATGTATGTATGTCTGTAAGTACGCATGTATATCATTTCCCTGTCTGCTTTCTTGTGTGCCCAGACAATTGTGGGTGCGTGCATGCGTTCACCTGCATGCATTCAACATGTTGCATTTAGCAATTACATATGGGGGTTTCCGAAATAGGGGACCCTGATATAGTACCCTAAATAATAGGATCCTTGTTATCTTATCAGGACTACCCTAATTTTCGGAAACTCCCATATAGAGTTGGGTTTGGGGCCCGAGCCTTCCCCGAACCCAGAGTTATAGATGAGGCTTTGGGCTTATAATTGCTTGAATGACGGTTAATGTTTCGAGCTTGGGAAGACTACCCCAAAACCATAAACCCAGCCTAGACCCTAAACCCTAAACCCTAAACCCTTGTCCATCTGATCAGACATTCCTGGTTCTTCCTGTCCCTCGGCCCTTTGCTGATCCTCGGGCGATGCTTGGCTGTCGCACTCCCTGCACTGCTTTCCGGATGGCGTTGTGGTCGAAATTTCTGAAAGTTGAATTCTGAAATACATGTCACAGTGGCTCGTTTGGCGCATTGCAGATGCAAATGATAAACACATGTGTGTATAGACATAGTATGTTTATATGTACAGATGTATGGACACACAAAGCGATGACACAGTTCCTAAGCCTCTGAGCCATCATATGGGGTCTTAGGCGGGAGCTGAGGCCGCAAAGCGAGAGCAACATGGGAGCTTCCACTGCTGTCCTGCAAATCCGGGAGCAACGCGGGAACCCCTTCTAATTCCGATAAGTATTTAAGTGTGAAGGTCTGTAGGTATGTAAGTGTGTATTTATGCATGCATGCATGCATACATGCATGCATGCACGTATTTTTGTCTGTAAGTACGTAGGCATGTATGTATGTATGTGTGTATGTATGTACTTGTGTATGTACTTGTGTATGTATGTGTGAATGCATGTATGTCTGTATGTATGTGCATGTTATTTCGTATGTATGCACGTATGTATGTATGCATTCATCCATGCATGCATGCATGTGTTCACCGTAATGCGCACGCTACAAGACGATGATACTGCGCGTCCTCTGGAGCAGCTACCGGAAACACAGGCCGCATGTTGCGGAAATGCGCCACTTCGAGGATGATCTCATACACAATGCATATCAAAGCCTCGAAACCCTATAAGCCCTCAGCCATGCGGTTGCAGAAAGTCAGTAGAAAGACGTGTCGCTGTGAACCGTACTGAATAGCTAGTTGAAATAAACGAAGATTTCATAGCAATCGATGTATGTCACGTTAATTACAAGAATACCAATGAACAGATAGCCATCGACAAAAAGCAAAACCCAGTTCGATGCCCGTCTGCCGTGCCAGGCTGTAGAGCTCTGGGTCATCAAGGCACACGTCGCAAGCATGATATGCTGGGTCCCAAGCACTGCGCCCTCTCGGCAAAAGCACGTGTCCGTGCCATGTATAACGATGTGTAGCGCTACAAGGCACCACATGATCATGGTCCGTAATCTTTAGGGGTGGAAGCTTCAGGCTTCAGGCTTGGTTTGGTTTTGCTCAGCATAAGATCCACATCATACGACTTAACCGTTAACCCAAGGCGAGGATGCTGCCGCACTCGCTGAAAGCCGAAAGAAGGGTGTCTAGCACGATGATTAGTTAGTTTTCCTTGCCTGGGACTGGAGCGTTGCGCCCACTCGTGATCCGGATTCTTTGATCACTTAGAGAAAGGAAAGTGCCTCTATCCAGCCTTTTGGTTGGAAGCCCCAGGGCGACTAGTGTAGCACTTGGATGACCATCGCCTAAAAGTCCCTGGCAGCTTGGCTTCAGAGTCTTGGAAGTACTAGTTTCATATCCCGAGCTATCATCTTAATGAAAACTGATAGCAAAGCGTCGTTTCGCACCTTCGGCCATGGCCCAATATGCATGATTGGACGCAACCTTCGCCTAGGCAACAGGATTCCGTTTCAGTTCCCTGCCGTGTCTCTGGCGACATCCAAAGAGATGAAAACCCGAAGCGCTTCAGAGGGTAAAAGACCAGACTTCCCACCACCCACCTACTTCTGCTGCTGCTACTACTACTGCAGTTGTTGCTACTACGACTACAACGACGACTACTACTGATAATACTAGCACCAAGACTACTCTTGATGCTGCGACAAGAGTTCTTGATCAGTTAAACACGCATGCAGCAGCTTGTACGTTGCACTGCGGAGTGTCTTGAGCGCATATGCCAGCAGATACTGTAGCAGGGCATGAAGATCTATCTGGTACTTCTCTAAACTAGGGTCCTTTTTGAGGTCCCCAAAATAGTACGGCACTCATGAACGAGACCCTAACAGGGACCTTAATGTAGAGAACTACCCTGTTCTGCAACTGGCTGGCTTCCGTTTGCACATCGCTCAGAGATGCCATTTCCTCTACTGTCTTTTTTACGAAGGCTAATGAAACGATGGGAATCATTGCCATCGTCGTTGTCGCCACCATAATTCTCATCACTTTGCCGTAAAAGCAGTTCCAGAAGTCTCGAAACGCTATAATTACCATTTTTACTCGTTGCTTATTATTGGAGATCATTTCGAGCGCTGCACACAAGAATTCCGGCTCTATGCAAGTTGGATCAAACGGAAGTTAGTGCATCAATGTGAAGTCTGTTGTCAAGGCCTTCAGAGCTGGCACGGAGGGCGTGGGAGTGGTTCAACAAGTTTGCCCCCGGTGGCTCTGCCGTGATCGGGAGCGATGTCCGTCTTGCCACTCAGCAGCACCTGGTTTACAACGTGACAAGCGGCTTGCCTTTTGAAGAAGCAATTCCAAAATCTGAGAAGCAAGACTGTTTCTCCTACACTGCGTCCCCGTAGTGGCAAAAGTAGCGGCAGCAGTGCTGTTCACAAGTATGCAGGGACAGCAGAAGCCATCCAAGCTAAAGCACTTTGATCATAGGTTTCCGGCATGACATTTTCCATAGTGAAGGCAGCGAAACTGAAGCTGGAAGGGCCTTTTCACTTCCGACTTGCGGCATGCCGCATGCCTGTGTACAGTGTAGACTACTATGGTGCGACAACCGGCAGTGCGGTAGTGGCATCAACGGAGTACACCCGGCAGTAATGACATAGCACCGCTTCCTGCCACAACGACGAGAGTGATCAATAGTGACCTGCCAACACTGTATTTCAAGAGCAGATCGTGGTCCAGCACTAGAGTAGAAAGGGACTGCACTACTGCAACAGCGGGAGCCACAGCAGAACAGAACAAGCAGAGAACCAAAGCGGCAGCACACCGATGGTAATGCACACTGCTCGCACATGCTCGAACAGCACTGGCGAGACAACCCCACGACAGACAGGCAATCACGCTATGCCGCAAGCAGAATCTCTTGCGGCAGAATACAGTAGTATAACCATGTGAAGCCTTACGTCGAAACAGAGTCATGCAATCTACTGGAAGTAATCCAAGAGCTCCTCAAGAAGAGCCCAGGTAAAGTGTGTCAAAGTGCTTGGATTTACAGTTCTTGTATACGGTAGGATGGAGTTTCTGGAAGCAGGTGAGGCCAAAAATATTTTCTTCATGCTGGAGCCTGTCTGACATCTATCGCCCCAACCACGTGTGCCATTTGCGCGATAGTGATAGCATCGTTCGAAGAAAGCAGACTGCGTTGAAGCTTTCGCCAGTCGTAAGCACGGATGGTGCCCACAGGGAGACGAGCAACAGCGTGGTCCAGGAGGTCTTGCCATGCTACACGGATCCGGTTGCGGGGCTTGCTATTTGGCACGGGGAGGCTTTAGTATAGTGGATTTTGGTTGGGATTTAGCCTGGATGGCTTGTACGAGGATTTCGGTCTTCGCTCTTGGAGCGGCGTCACTTGGTGCTAAGTACAAATCTACATTAAAGGTCTGGTTCATTTGTGCGTCTTATAGCATCTTCGCAACATCCGACACGTGTGTCGGTGCATGGTGATGTGCTCCCGTTAGCCTATGTACGTTCCGCCGGGCTCACATGTGCGAAACCGGCCCGACACAAGCATCTCCAATCCTTCACATGCTAGCTTTCAAACATTCGCAGCTCTCAGTCGCCTTGCGTTGCAGGCTGGAGGTGAAGGTGCAGCCCCAGGCGGGCTCTGCCTTGACTTCCAACATGGGTTAGATAGCTTAATGGCCAACAAGCTGTAACAACTGTATCCAGTCGTCGTACGCTGAAGACCGTATCTGGTAAAGCTGCATACCGACATGTTTGTCCCCGTGCTGTCTAGGTTCATTTCAGCCCGTGATGAAATTGGTCCAAGTATTACGCATCACGGGGATTGGTGCGTTCTACGTAGGGCTTGGCCAGTTGTTCCCGGGCTCATGCTTAAAGTTGAAGCTTCTTTGACAGATAACCAATGCGCAGCTAACTTCACGTCCTTTCGACGAGACTTCTCTGCCAATTTATGTATCTATATGCACTTGCTCAAGAGCCGCGGTGAGCCCAAGCCACGCCGCCAACCTCGCCAAAACCCGTTCCCCAAAGCTTAAGCACATGGAGTCACACCACGTCGTGTGAGGCCTTAACTGAAACTGTTTGATGCCTTTACTTATGGAAGCCTTCTCGCGCAGGTGCCGAACCCACCATTTCAAGACAGAACGCCGCCCCTTTATTCCCTGTGGTAGCTTCCGCAGAGGTAGTGGCCCGAGCAAGATGAAGGACCTGGTTGTCACACTTTTTGGTGCAGCGCTCATTTCGGCATTGCGGGTTCGTGGGTGTTTTGATGTTAATTGAAGGGCTGAGCTTCAGTCTACCTATAGTCATTGTAGTTCCTTTTTGGGGTTACCCTTTGGGATCCTTGATATATAATTGACTATATCACCAACCACCCAGAGCCCAGCACCCCTAAATTGTCGACTGCTGCGCCACTACCATAACCATTTAACGACGACTCCCAGCGTTGTTCTCTGTGTTTCCCCTTGGAGGGCTGATATCGATCGTTTCGGCAAGTTTGTCGGCCGCGCCCTTCGTAGGCCCAGACCTTCCGCCCCTAGTGCTCCCTCGGGCGGACGGTTTTCAGGGGGCAGAGTGCAGATAACCTACGGGTGCACATGGATACAGACGTGGCTTTGATAGATTTTTTTTCTTCGTAGGAGGCCATGCGTGGACTTCATCAGCGCTTGCATGGCTGGGACGGCTGTGTCCTCTAGCTGCCATCCTCTGGCTCACGGAAACAACGGCCACGTCGTAAGCAGAGCTCTTTGCCAAGCCCCGCACGTTGGTATGGGTACTGCATGTTGCTCCCACCCTGCGCACACAGTGCCTCCAACAACACGAAGCTTCACCAGACGATAACTCTAGAGGCCGTTCTATGTCTGAGCTGGGCACAGGGAGACAGCTCTGAGCAAATGCGCAGTTGTATGACCTGCAGGCTGTAGAAGCGGACTGGTTCGAACGAGCCCTTGACCGCAATGGCTCTCGCGCCTTCTGCGCATCCACGGCTGCAGCCCGCCTCGTGCACAAGAACGCAGCATTTTGCTTGGGTCTCGGGCTTGCTAACAGTCACGGAGAGTGTCCATCAATGCCCCAATCGCAGGACTTCGAAGACTCTGAACTTGAGCACAGTCCTCTAATCAGATCAGCGAGCAATGAGCACCGTGAGGTGACCTCTTCCCAGGATGTGCTGCCCAGGCCCCGGCAGTTCTGCAATGCCGCTTCCATCTTGTCACTCTGGTAACCTTTATTGAGGAGGTCTTGCATTCGGCAGGTCATTCTCGCCGCATGCATGCATAATCACATTCATGGCGGACTGCTACTTGTACCATCCAGGCAGGTAGAGGTCTCTTAGGAGCATGAGCAGCCTGGTGCGCCGAGTGTGTGCTGTTGGCCATCATCTCGTCTGAACACTTCCAAATGGACATAGCTGGGGCACACGGAGCATTGAGTATGTGAGCTGTTCCTTGGACCACGACTCCAAACAAGCAAGCACGGCTCCGAGTGCTTTTCAGATCCGGCGGCCCAACAGTGCGCCTTTGAACCCGAGCCTCAACTGGAAGCTTCGCCCCGCCCACACCCCTCGAGGGCGACGCGACCGACCCAAGCGCTGACGTGTGGAGCGACAGCGCTGCTGGCTGCGGCCGTCACGCGACGAGGGACCCAAGAAGTTGGGCAGCTGCAGTGAAATGACCAGCCAGAGAGACCGAGAGAGAGAGAGAGCGAAACAGAGGGAAGGAGCAGCGGAGAGACGCAGAGAGATCGATAGAGTGACATGAGCAGATGAACACATGGGCGCAGAGACAGAGAGGCATACAAAATCCAACGGATAGGAACATATATTCACTGGCGCATGCGAAATTAAATTATAAAAAACGAGTAATTAGTCTGTAAATCGCGGCTGCAAGTCTTGTCTTAAAGGTAAATTAGGGCCATTTCAACGTTAGGAATTTCGAGGCGCAGGAGCAACGGAAGTCCAGAGAAAGCCCGACTTTTGCTTTACAAGAGCTAAAACCACAGAGCTCAGCTTTGGTTCCCTGAATGCCTGATCCACAAACTTTCGAGCTCCGAAGCTGACACTTTTGTGGAGGAGTCAACGATCCGCACAACGCAGGTCGGCCCGAATGGTGTGTCTGTGTAAGGTCAGGGTGCCAGCTGGTTTTGCCATCTCAGAATTCGCAGGATGCATCAGCGTTCAGGTTTGTGGTCTTGATGTTGAGAAGTTTGTTTTGATGTCTAGTACTAGGACTTTCCATGTAAGTAGAGAGTCAAGCAGCTTTCCGAAGTCAGATCCACCACGACGATATCTGATGCACGCTGAGCTTGATGCTTGTATCCTTCACTGTCACTTTGCTGGGAGCACACGTGTCTGACAGCTGTTTTGACAAAGGCATGTAGCATCATGTAAGTAGGTCCGTCCGCCAGCTGGCAGGCAGCCTGACGTGTCTGTTTTCCACGCATCCTGCACTGAATCACCCAAGATCTGCCACATCCTACTACCACCTCGACATCTCGGCTTAGATCATTCCTGCACCGAAGGCTTCACGACATTGCAAGCGACTCCGTTTGCTGAAGCTGTTCAGCTCGGCAGGTTCACACATTGCCTTGCTGCAATCCCCGACAGCGAGCTGCCGCCCTGTGCCTGCCGCAGCAACTTGCACGGAATAATTTGTGGATCCGACAGGCTTCGGTGCTCACGTCAGCTGCCGATGCACCATATGCCATAATATGCTTTGAGGGACAGCTGCCGGCAAGAGTCTTCTCTGTTGAGGTCACGTTTCATCAAGTCATCATTTGAGAAGATGACACAAATTGCAGTAGCTCCGGCATTGAAGCCTTTGCGGCAGATCCGTCTGCTGCACCTGCGCCCCAAGTTCAGAGAATGTGAAGACTGGTTGGCTGTAGATAAACTCAAAGGCAGTAGTGCTCACGCCAGCAACCTGGTGGCCTGTTTTGCAACACCGGGAAGAAGCATCTTCAAATGTCCGTCTAGGAATATAGTAAGACTTGCCTCTCTTTTTTTTAAATTTTACTACATATATCACATGTAAGTGCATGAATACTTCTACCTGTATCTACGTACAAACAAACAAACAAACATACATACATACATACATACGTTACATAGGTACATATGCTATATACATACATACACACATACACATGTGTATGTGTATATTCTATATATATATGTTACTCCAACACCTCAGGTGCCCACATTTTTGGGTGTTTGAAGGAGGAGTAACCCGGAGTCAGGGTTCAAACGTGCGAGCAAAGTTGGGATTCTTTGGATTATAGTGATCTAGTTCGCATGCCGCATGACACGACGAAATGGGTACGTTTAGACAATCAAAGACCCCTGGTGTAGTTTCCAGCATGTGTTTGGGAGAGGCGGATGCACTGATACACTACTCATATCACGCAGTATTCAACCAACTAAAGTTTGAGTACTTGATTGAAATTTCGAGGACATGGGTAACAACTACACAACAAATAGACAACAACTACTCGTAAACGAAAGATTTCGAAGAAGCGTTCATAGACTCGTTTGCAACTTCTCGCAGATTATATATTTGGCTCAATTTTACTACCTGGATTGGCTTGCCCCTCCAACTTGTTCTTTTTTGGGGTGTTGGCTTTGCAGAAGAACATCTGTTTGAATCCACCAGGATGCTACATCTCGAGGAATCGTAAGACATGCTATCGACAAAACAGACGTGGGATTCAATAGTAACACACACACAATTAAAAACAACAAAAAACGTGACTTACAAGTTAAGTGCTGGATGCCAGATTCAGCGTCATTGATGAATAATAAAGGCTGGTTTACATGGCTTTCAGCACGAGTGACAGCATGATTCATGCGTGTGCGACATGGGTTCTCAGCGTTTCGTTTGCATCAGCCTCGTACAAGACAGACGCAATGCCGCAATACTAGCTACAGCGACAGGAGTATTAACAATACCAGTAACAATAATAGCCGTCATCGCCACTGTCACAAACGAATCGAATAAGTTTTTTCATGCTGGAACTAAAGCCGCATCACCACAAGGCCACAGATTCGATATCAAGGGCAGTGATGGTGTGTGGGTATTGAAGCAAACCTTGTTTCCGGCAGTTAGCTCTACACTAATGTCGAACGGATGTTTTTTGGCCCATTTCACATACCACCGAACCAAAGAATCCGTATCACAGGCTTGTACTTGTCCAATCTGTATGGACACCTGTGTTGCAGAACCAGTTGACGTCCAACGACGGATATGTGACTTTGTCTAATGCGAAGTTTAACAAGTATGAGAGACAGCTATTTCGTGTGTAGCATGTATTTAATGCTTCATGTTTACATATCACTTGACTACTGGTTCGCTCATGTACGCTAAAGACGTTGACGGTTACCAACCACAACTACATACGGCAACTTTGGGGTAGCGCATGTTTAGTCGAACTTCGGTCATATAAATTGTTATGTAGGTTATACTTACTCTGCGCTTCGTCATTGCTCAGATTACTTTAACTCATACTATCCTTCTTCATAGTTCGCTCTTATTGAAGCAAGTACAGTATTTGTCGTGAAATGAGTTCGGCGCATTTTCGCAGTTGTTGCTTGCTCCTGTTCAATGAATCATTGTTACTTTCTAGGCGATGAACCGGTACTTTCTCAACCACTACGTCTTGTTTGGTTTTTGTGGTGTTATCACTGCAAACAAAGAATCTATTTTGAGTTACATGCCAAGCTACTTGCATATATACTGGCTTATAATGATCCAAAGTAGTTGGCAATGGTTTGTATATGGATGCTGAATACTTCCAGTATTAGACCTACACCAAGAATAAGAGAAGTACATGCGATTGCCTGTTAAATCTGACTAGACAATGCTATGACTATTGAGGTCTCGAATATGATATGCCTGGTCAAGAAAATTCCTCAAACCTGAGTTCGATACTACGAGTATTCTCAAACCCAGTAGAAGCCTAAGCACCTGTATTGGGGGAGAGTAGCTAATGATTAATGACCACTAGCTGCATCAGAGACGAAAAGGTTACGAATGTACACAAAACCATCATTACCCTGCATCGTCTTGAAGCACCAGCTCTTGAACAACATACCCCTAGAGTCTCTAGTCAAAACCTTGTTGAGAACAACATATGTTTGGAACCAAAGCACATAAGATCGATCTCCTTCGTGGTTTGCACCAGATCGAAAAGCCTCACGCAGACCCCCTGTACGCAAGCATGCAGCATGCGACGCCGCAGACAGTATTTTTCCTGCAAAATCCCCAAATCCAAAATTCCAATATTTTGGCTGAGGCCAATTTGGAATTTTGGTGTTTATACTTTTGGGTTTTTGGATTTCAATGAGAATCCAAAAATCCAAAGTTACAAAAATCCAAAAATGGTTCTGGCATCTCCACGAAAACATTGGGTTTTGAGATTTGCAGGAATGGTGCCTGTTGGTAAAGCAGTGCTACTTCCGAAGGGAACACTGCTTTCCTTTTTCGGTTAGTGGCATTCGAAGTGAGCAAGCTTCATAGGGGGGAAGGCTTTCGTTATCTTTCCGTGGACGCGAAACAGAAATGTGGGCACATGGGGGGNNATATATATATATATACACACAGACATTTGATTGATAGCTTGCAGGTCCTTCTCCTTGATGACTGCCTGTCGCTGTTATGTTTAATGTTTCCTTGTGATTGATGGGTCCGCACGTAACAGGTTGGTGCCACCATGAATCTTTCCATGCTATCTGTATATCTATATATATATATATACATACAAAGTATGATGCACACAAAGGTAGATACAGATATGTATATATGACTATGTATGTATGTATATAAAAGGCTCGAAGTCCGATTTCGTCAATCGAAGGCAAGCTCCACGGTGCGGATGTCTACATCATCGGAACTGCACACATTTCTGCCAAGAGCGCCGCCGATGTGGAGGTTGGCTATGGTGGAGCGGGCTCGCTGTAATTACAGGGCTCATTTCTTTCGCATTGAGATTGGTGAAACCACAACACGTGCCCGGGTAACTTCTTGGCAAGTGAAGCAACTACTCGAATGCGCGAAGAGGCCGCAGCAAGTGCCTTTTCGTTTTGAAGACAAGTGCGGCCCCATGCAAGAGTACTGCCTCTTGCTGCTCATAATGTCACTCAGCAACTGCAACTTCAGATCCTCGCGCCGTAGATGGAATCTCCCACCTGTAGACCTAAGTTGGGTTGGGTGCGGGATTGGAGATGCGAGACTCTGCCTGCGTGCAGGCACTGATATCTCGCTTGGAGCCGGACCGTGTGGTTGTGCCTTGGCGGCCATGCGCCGCTGCAGATGTCAGACAGGTTCTCCTCAGGTCTTAGAGAAGGTGCAGGCTTCTGGCTATCCATGCATTATCGCAAAATGACAATATGGGTCGCTCACGTTTCAGTAGTTGTGCTGGCGACGAGGGCTTTGGGGTTTCTGCCACTGGGGCCGTGTCTGAACTTGCAACTTCGTTTGTATCGCAGAGTCTCAGCCCTCAAAACCAAATACCAGACCCTCTTCCCGATCGACAGTCCGATGATTAGCAAAGTGATCTGTGAGCCCTTACCTGAAGCCCGAACAGCCCGCGAAGCTCTTAGGTGGAGCTGAGCCGTGAGCGTATCAGCAGCTTGTACCCAGCTGGGGCCACGGCCACCGAGAGACCTGGCTCAGAACGATAGGCTTAGGCTTGAAGGTGAAGAAAGAATTTAGGATTTTTGGTGGTTTTAGGGTTTATGTGGGGCTTAAGATTCAGGGTTGAGGTCAATCGGGGTCCAGGGTTGATTGCT
Source organism: Symbiodinium sp. CCMP2456 (assembly GCA_905221635.1). NCBI lineage: Eukaryota > Dinophyceae > Suessiales > Symbiodiniaceae > Symbiodinium > Symbiodinium sp. CCMP2456. The sequence continues at coordinate 46,323 of CAJNDV010004858.1, read as the reverse complement.
CTCGTGGTGCACAACGCATCACCTGCAAGCAGCAGGAAGTATCTGGGAGAACGAACGTCGTGGATGTGATTTCGAAAAGCCGCAGCGACATGTTTGTGTAACCCGTTGTCGTCGAAGTCATGACCGCAGCAGCTACAACCCGTGCAACGACAACTGTGTTTTACAGTAATTCCGTTGATATGTTGCTGGTACATTCTTTCCTTTTTGCAGCAGCCGCACCGCGATGGCGACGTGTTCGAGCATGGCGAGCACAGAGGCAAAGGCAGAGGAGCAGCACAACGACGGCCAAGAGCACCACAAGCGCTCTTCAAGCTGGCTGTCATAACATCCGCAACATCTGACATTCGCTACTTGTGCGGACATGTTTGAAAGAGGCAGTGCCGTGCTGGTGAAATTTCAGAAAAGTGGTTGATGCCTTCTACACAATATGGGAGTACCATGGATGCCAGCCTAGGGCGGCGGACAAATGCAATTCGACCATGACCAGAGCAACGCCGGCTACATTACGAGTCAGCTGGTCGTGCGAATCATTGCAATGGCTAATCAGCTAATCAACCATGAACAACGATGACAGCAACGAACCATAGTGGCAACAGCAGAAGACTGCTAGTAGTCGTGGTATTGGTACTGGTGGTAACATCAGAAGAGACAACACGCGAAACGTTTGTGTCTTTATTGCACGATATGCAGCAGGACCGAGGGGAGCCATCATTGCTCGAGCAAGCATAGAGTAATCGCAGCAACCAGAGTGGTTTCAGCGATTCCGTCATGTCAGGAGTTCTGTGTCGTCGCAGAACTCCTGACATGACAAACGGAGTCGAAGCAGTGGCCGCAGTCGTTGCGGCAGGCGTTGTGGTCATGGTGGGGCGGGGCTGTAGTAGTATGAATAGCAGAACTACCATCACCAGCAGTAGGAGCAGGAGGAGGACTCGTAATAGTAAGGGTGCCGACTCTTCCTGCCTCCCAGCAGCATTTATCATTTAGGCAGCTGTATGTGCAACCATGCTTCTCGTTGTCCCCGTAGCCCTCTCACACTGACAGAGCTTGGCACAAATCTTGGCAGCAATCAGCAGGTGAGACTGGCGAATTGCATGTAAATCATGCAGCAGAAACGAACCCGCAAGCTCCCTCGACACATGCGGTGTAGACAGAGGAGCGGATCTCTTCAGATCAACCTGGAGAACACGCCGCAGGGCTTCCCAGTGGTCGTGGGCCATTCCGAGCATCCCGACTCAAATCTCAGACGAGTTCCATTTGTATATCTTAAAATCAAGGCTTCTTTGGGAGTGTTCGGCCTTCTCTAGAACCACGAGCCCAAAAATCCGGAGGATTTTGCCGAAAGTTGGAATCTGCAGCCAGCCCACTTCGTGAACCCTGCAGACTTTGCGTCACTCTTTTGCATGAGCTTTTTGGACTGTTACCCGCCCTCCGGCCTAAACTGTCTAGTTGGTAACGCTCTTTTAACATGGAGCTCTTAAGTATTGATACTTATAGTATGATATTTACCCCGCAGGAGATGCACGGGATTTTGGCGGCGTAGGAGGAAGGAAAGAGGGAGGTTGACACCTCCCAACCCATCCAGCTCCCCAGAACCCCATTCTACTTAGTAGAATAAGGTTCTGGGAATTCTACTTCCTAAGGACTTTAGGAGGGACCCCTAATAGGGACCCTTAATCCCATTACCTTAAATAACCATTGTATAGTCCTGATATACCCCTTATATAGCCAGGTAGTCTCCATATTAACCCCAAGAACCTACAAGGGTCCCTATCAAGGGTCCCTCCTAAACCCCTTAGATGCTTATCCCAAAGGCTCCATGTACCTGTATAGTAGATACTTAGG
>CAJNDV010004858.1:18513-37858 GCA_905221635.1 Symbiodinium sp. CCMP2456 | reverse complement strand
TGGTAGGGTGTGATGAAAAGGGTGCTAGCGGTTGAAAATGGGCAAGGTCATTGCTAACTGGGGGGGGGCTTCTTTGGATACGACAGGTCGCTGCTCCCCTCCTGGCGATGGGCATGACCAACTCGCGACTTGCTGTGGATAGTAGCGCTGGAAGCGGACTGAAGGGTCTAAGCTGTACCCATAGACCCTAAAGTAGTTCCTTTTTGGGGTTCATATATAGAATCCTATAAGGTAATCCCCAAAAGGAACTACTATGGGGCCTACGGGTAGGGCGACTCAAGTTCAAGATGCCTTGTGAAGTCGGAATATTTTCTTCGTTCTCGACAATGATGTCCTCCAGGTGCCGAGGCAACATACTTTAGCCTCAGGATACGGGTCTTTCCCGCTTAGTGACGAATCGACAGTTAGAATCCCTCAACAAGGTCCTCAGCCAGTCGATCCCGTGATAAGATGGAAGCCAAGGCTGATCGCCGCCATCTTCATGTCCCTCGAAGGGTTTGGTGTCGACAATGATGACGAATATGAAGGGCACGACGATGGTGGCGACGACGATGTATGATACTGCTGATGATGATGATGAGGATGAGGATGATAGTGACTGCGGTGACATGTCGCGATGGTGGAGGTGATGATGAGGGAGCCGATGATATCACTAAGAACAACATAAATCTGAATGAGAACCGTGAGATGCTGCTGCTGCCGCCGCTGCTGCTTCTGGGGCAGACGTGGCTAGTACTTACGTATTTGCTGCAGAGAGTCAGCAGTTAAAGCAGCTGCTGCCGGTCCTCCTCCTGCTCATCCGCCTCCTGCGACTCCTCCGGCTACTGAAGTAGTACTGCAGTTACTACTGCTACTGCTGCTGCTGCTGCTGCTCCTACTACTACGACTACTACTACTACTACTACTACTACTACTACTACCACTACTACCACTACCACTCCTGCTGTTGCTGCTGTTGTCACTATGACTACTACTACTACTACTACTACTACTACTACTGCTACTGCCGCTATCAACCAGTACTGCTACGACTAACCCCACTACCACACGACGACGACTGCTTTTTCTGCTAAGCAGGTTTGGGGTCCAGGAATTGGAATTGCGGTGAGTTCTGCTGCACCCAAAGCAAGAGGTTCACATGAAGATCGTAATGGCTTCCATCTCAGATGATAGAGTTTGTTCTGCCTCGGCCGGCCGTCGGCACGGCAGGAAAGCTCAAGCTGGCTCATTTAACACGAGAGACTTGAATTATGTGCCTGTCTGTGTGTAAAGCACTGGCAAGGTTCTTGCTGACGGCCACACGTGACGAGCAGCTCTTCCGGGCATTGGCAGAAGCAGCGAAGACCACGGTGAAGGAGAAAGGCTCACTAGCCAAGAGTCGTATGTCGAGCCGCGCGGGCGCTTCAATTTTGAGAATTTGCAATGAACTCGACATGATGTTCGGCATTGGTTGAAGTTGTGGAATGTTGACATGCCTGCCCGAACCATACCAACTTGCAAGTCCAGGGTTCGACGGCCTTCCTGCAGGCAATGCTAGGCCTGCTTGATCCCTGCGCAATTATCAACTCAAAGTAGCTGATGCAGTGGCACGAAGCTGGATCATCATATCATCAGCATCAAACACGCCCTCGCACGTCCAGCCGTCTGGCTGGATGTTCTTCAAAAGTGTTTAGCCAGCTCCACACACCATCACACCAAGCACAACCAACACAACATCTCTCACTGTCCCACCCATCCGCACACAAACAAACACATCCGCGGGATCGCAAGTATAAAGATGCAGATGCAGAGCCCTGGGAAGCATGCAGCGCAGGCGATGGCAGAATCGTCATGGTCTGTGGCGTAGCTCATGTGAGACATGGCAGCAGCGAACCAACATCTGTGAATCCTGTGAAAACGTAGTCAATATCGGGGACAGGTTCCGGAGAATGGGACATGTTGCCTCTAATGGCATCAAAGTATAGGGTTCGGCATTGGAAAAGAGTCGCGTTTCATTCTCGACCTGGCAGTGAGGAATGGAATTGCTCGGCACGTTCACAGAGCTTCGACGACGACCTCGTGAATGGCAAAGTAGTTTAAGCTTGAGCTGCGCACTTGACCGCCTGGCTCGGGCTTGGGGGCAGCCGAGTTGGCCGACTTGATTGTGCAGACAAGGTGCGCACACCTAGTATACCTGTAGTCTTCATTGTAATTCCCTTGTAAAGTCCTTAATATACAATTGGTTAAACCAAAAAAGGAACTACAATGGAGACTCTAGGTACCCCATGTGTTTCTTGCAGCTTTTAACTTCGCAAGGACATGCATGGCGAACAGCTTTGCTATGCCTGTACAGACCGGACCTGGGGCGATCCGAATTTGCTGCAACATTGGATGCACAGCAATGCTGTGCAACCAGCCAATTTTCATGTCCATTGCGGGGTTCCGAGAGTTGATGGTGTTAATGGTTTTATGTTATATCATGATATTTTGGTTAACTTATGCTGTGTTATGTTATATTATGTCAGATTTTACTACCAGGAACCTCCACATCTTCCTGGTCTGCAGTTCGCAGACAGCTACGAGTGCTGCCGCGCACGTTAGTGGCGGTTGTCTCAAACGAGACATGTAGATGCCAAACTTGTCATCTGATGTAAGATGATTACTGATTTGTAATCCGTTGCTGCGTTATGCTGCGGTGTACGCAGTCCATAATGTTGGTTTCCGATCAGTAATAACTCTTGTGAACGGTTCAGGACGGTTCGGGAAACTGTACACTTGGCACACAGCCTGGCTGTGTCAGACAAAGCTCAGGTTCATCAACTTGCGTGTTGGTGAACAGTAAGGGTGCGCAAAAAACGGCAGTTTTTCTCGACACTGCCCCGAGACTTCCGAAATCTTTGAGGCCCAATCGTCCTGAGGTCCCAGAGGCCAGCCGTAAGCTAACACTCAATCGAAGATTTGGGTCGGTGGTTAGCCGTCCGAAGTCGACACACTGAATGAAATGAGCTCCGTCGAGTTTTTCGACTGCGAACATGATGACTTAGTGACTTGAGTGATCGCTTCGGGCTATAGTTTGCACTTGCCCTAAATCCTACACGACCATAAAGAGAATTGGTTGAAACCCGTAGCCTCTGGGCCAACTCCACAAGCTTGTTTAATTTGACTCAGGCAATTCGATATGGCTTCCGGCATGCCCCTGTTATCATCACATATGGGCACTTCCTCTTGGTATCTCAGGTAATAGTTACAACTGAATACTGTCTTGCTTACTTCCCTACTTAGGTATCTGTGGATCTTCAGCCGATGTCTTGTTGCTACAGGTCATTTGTTAGCTGTTAGCTATTCTTGCTGCACGTTCGTGTCTGCACCTTGACCTCTGAGGCCAGGAACGAAACCTGGGTTCTTTCCCGGCTCGCCTGCACACTGATCTGAGGCAGTGTCACGCGGTCTGTCGCATCAAATTGACAGGTTCGGGGTGTTTTGCATGTAGTGATGACGGCGAAGAAGAAAACGACGGCGGTGGCATGGATGTTGCTGGTGGTGTCTTGTGTGTCCATCCAAGTCTTTGGAACGAACCCAACGGGTACACGATTGCTTGCAGAGCCTAACGAGACCTTGGACGATTGCGCATTCGACCTCAACTGTGGCCTTCGCCCGCACTCACAGCATCTTCGGATCCTGCCAGGCATGTTGTGGAAATGCTTCGGCGTGGCAAGCAGCCACGCTTTGGAGGTGCTTGCCTCAAGCTGAATTACACTGCACTTTGAGAAAGAATCGAACCCCCAGTGCTAACTGCTAACTGGAACGTCCGATGGTGGTCGTGACTCTTTTTGCGGCAGCTCCCTTGTCCCAGGCAGTCGCCTGGCGATGCTGGAGGAAGCAATGGCCGCGCCAAGCTCTCACTACAGGCTAAGACGCAATCATGCACACCATTAAGCTGCTTTAGATGGACCTGTTTTCACCGCAGAGAACGGCCCACTGTCGCCAGGTATTATATTAGCTGATTAGCTGTTGCAGACACCATCACATTGTCCTGCAAAGTGCACACGTTCGGATCCGACTAAGTAACGGTTCAAGTTTGATGAGAGCAAAAACTAAACTCGTCGAGACGCCACATGGAAGCACGATGCAGTGCTAGTCTGAACTTTCACGTGTGGCCGACCAGGACTCAAGCTGAGCTCCGGCAACAGATCGAGGCAAGGAAGGAAATCAAAGGGCTCAGAATTGGAGCAACGACTGCCCTGGCGAATTTCTGGCGACACGACATGAGCATCACTGGTGGCGATATGCCACGTCATGCTCCAAGAGCCATGCGTTCTTCTTGTTTGAGCTTTTCTACTCCCAGCAAGTATTTGAAGCTTGAGCTGCTTCCCCCCCATAGGTTGATACCAAGGAGTCTTGTGACTGTGATCCAAACCCAACGTGCTTGAGACAATGGTAGCCAATCTTATGTCCTTTTCTTATGGCCGGCATGAGTACATGGTACATCTGAACGCTGGGCCAACACCATGAGTTTTTGAGGGTTCTCTAAGGGTCTATGTAAGTACTTAAATTTGAATCTAGGGTCCCTCTCGGACCACAGTATGACTACACCTTAGACACCTGAAAAACCCTGCAGGCCAGAAAATATATATTTACACTGCGTGACAAAGTTTCATGCATGAAGCTTTCAAGCACAGGTGTTGGACGGAAGAGATCATATGTCCAATCTGGCCCAACCGTTCGCCTTGTGTTTGCTGATTCCCAAAGGCTCCAAAGTATCAGTCAAGATATACACTGCATCGGTGCTTGGACCGTCACAAAGTGGGTCTGCAGGCCTGGAAGGAGACCGACCGCAGCAACTTCGACGCTGATCGCCCCTTGACTGCCTCAGGCCACAGGCTTCTGTTTCGCAAAGCTGGCAGCAATTACTAAACTAGCAGACGCGATTAGAGCGGCATCTGAACAGCATTGCTTGCAAGTGTGCACTCTGGCGAGGTTTGCTTGGATGTTTTTGCCAGACAGACGCTACTTTTAGCGAAAGCCGCGCCGCAGCAACCTGAAATGGACAGCTACATCCATGAAGACAGCCGTGATGAACATAATGAAGATATATTGTTGTAGCTGCTGATGAAGAGGGCGGGTGCTGCGGCCATGATGATGGTCATGATCATGATCACTGATAGTGATGATGATCATGACGATGATGATGATCTTGATTATGATGATGATGATGTAATGATGTTGCTGATGCTGGCGATGGTGCGATGGGTGTTGACTATGACTATGACGAGCATGCTTCTCAAGTCTGGTGTGCAAGGCTTGTATTTCTTTCATCTTCGGCAATGGAATCACCATCCTGATGGTACATTTGCCGATGATTCTGGTGAACAGGCCGATCAGGATGTCATTGCTGATGAAGCCATTGAAGCCAGTGAGCATGAAGATGACGTCCTTGATGATGAATGAGCGATGGTTAACACGGCTTCTCTTGGCATCGATGATGATGAGTAGTAGATAGCCAGAAGAAGGTTACTACGACTCTTGGCGCGCAGCGGGCTACACGGAGCACAATCGCGGCTCGCAGGAGATGCGTTTGCAGCAGCCGGTTTGTGCTGGGCTGCCCCTGTGCTTGCATAGATCCTTGAATGTAATTAGATGCCCCATTTGCACCACGACTGCCACCGATACGATCATCATCTGTGTAACCATTGATTGACCCGAAATGGCAGCACAAAGTAGACAAGAGCACGCAACGGGAGAAAGCGTTTGAAGACACTGGGAGGGAGACTCAGCGGTAGCTTCACGGATCGTACAGAGATGAGAATCGTTCAAGTAGCTTGACGGAACCAAACCACCACCGCCACCACCATCACCACCACTGCTACTCCTTGCTAGCACCTCCTTCTCCTAAGCACTACGAGGAATCACGTCGAATCTCGAAAAACTAGAGCAGAGCGGAGTGGATGACAGGAGACGTTGGCTCGACGTGCGTTGCAGCTGTGCTCCATTCACACGGGAGAGCCGCCTGTGGACCACACCAAGGACGACCAGAATTCAGGAAGAATTCTGCATTTAGGGTTTCAGTGTTTAGCACTAATTTGTCGTTGGGTGCAGCCAGAAGTACGACTATGACTCCAAGTTAAGCCTTATTTGCCAAAGGTGGCAGGCCCATGGTCCCCGGAGTTCAGGAGAAAGCTCGGTCATACATACATCCACGTACGTCTTCGTCCTTGCATCTTGATGCCTCTTGTTGCTGCACCTCATTCTCGGTGAGAAACGAGAACAACTCATAGCATCTCTTAGAAAGGCAGGCAAAAAATACATGCAGGTCCTTGAGTTGTTCAGGCATCTCCGAGATGAGCAGATGTGAATCCCTCTGCCCTGGGCAGGAGTGTCTGCTGGCCGCGTCCCTGACTCGTTGGTGTGGTTCAAGTTTAAGGTTTCTTTCAATATTTTGGAAGTGTAACGGGATCCTGATTCGACGCAAGGTCTTGGGAATTCCATCAGTTGTGCTTCGGGTCGAAGTGAGCTTCATAAGGGTGGAATTTTTGCTGTAGTTGCAGTCGAGACCTGGCGTGGCAGGTGGATTTGGGCTGCGGTAGCGGACTTTCAACTGCGGTGGCCTGTCGAGTAAGAGCCGACACCCTGGGAACCATCGGTGTTGACTTGTCCTGGGAGATGCTCAGATCTCCGGAGTGGGAGGAGGCAGGTCATTACGCTGCTCTTGTTTTGAAGCCAAGGCTGAGGTGTGAAGCCTGAGCAACGACACGAACTCAATGTCGAGCTGGTTCAGATCTGCACATGTCGCCACAGTCAAGCGTCCGCAGTCGCAGGTGTCATCCTCGCCTTCGCCTTTGTCGGGCGAACGCCTCCGCTGCGATCTTGCTCAACCTTTGCCGTTTCGAGCTGGCGTCTTCGACCTGTGCTACAGCGTGTCCGCGGTGCATTATTTGGCGCAGGGCTCTGCAACCAGGACTGCAGAGCAGCGCATTAGCGCGCTGACGAAGAGCCTGCGGGACGTGCTGTGCGCCGGCTCAAGGCCCTGTGCCCTCCAAGCTGCCCGACTGTTCAATTCGGTGACTTAGAACAGGATCGGGCTGTATGTCTGTATGTGTGTGTTCGTCCTTTATATCGGATGTTCAATGAGGCCTGCGAGCTTTTGTTAGTTTTACACCTGACACTGAGGGCATTTACCCTAACCCAGCTCACAGGCCTACCTTACGCGGGACTCCAATGCTTTGCAGCTGTTCCGCGACGTGGCTGAGCAGGATGGCTGGGCGCTTTGCGACCTCGTGGCTTGGTCTGGACTTGGGTCGGTACTACTAGGCCTTAATAATTACCTATACTATTTTGGGGGTTCCTTATTATGATTATAAATATACCCCAAAACCCTATTTTAATTATTAAAGGCCCCTACATCAGGCCGCTTCGATCAGCTTTAACTTGGGATTCTCCACGAACTCTGCGGCTCGGGGGCAGGGAGGGAGTGGCTTGCTTGCGCTGCATTTGCCTACGGTTTATTTAGGGTTTAGGGTTTCGAGGTGCAGTAACTTCAGTTGGGTGCTAGTGCTACTGTATCTTGCAGACACACTGAAGCTGCGACTTCTATGATGTTCTAGGACCGATGATCGTGATTGCAGGGCCTGCCAACGCTGAAGGATGAAACTGAGTAAAGCCAACAGTCTTGATTGCCTCCCAACTGCACGTCCAAGAGTCTAAGAGTTCGTGACATGCAACTTGAGCTAAGCCAAGTTTCGCAAGGTTGTGGCAGATCTAGCTGGCAAGAGTGGCAAGACCACAGGACAGCAGCAACAGCAGCATTTGCAGCAGCAGATGGATCATTGCGAGTGAACAAGCCCTACTAGTTGTCATTCATAGAACGGTACCGGTGGGACTGTCGATGCAACCCTTAAATGGCACCCGATTACGGTACCCTATTAATGGTACCCTGAACGGGAACCCAACTAGATGCCGGGGAAAGGGCGACTCCGGCATTCTCGGGCAAGCAAGGTAGTGGATCAGTCTCACGGGCGTCCAGCAGAGAGGGACTTCCTTTACTTGGTTCGCCCCTTCGAAAGCAGATCACGATTTATGTTGTTTTGGTCTGCTGTCTTTGCTGGTGATCATGCGCATATCAGACAGTTGAAGATGGCTTACTCAAGTTGATGCAGAATACTGCACTATGGCCTTGCAGTTCGTGAAGCTGAATCTCAGTTCGGGACAACTGAGCGTACGTAGGCAAAAAACCTAAAAGTGTAGAATCAGTGTAGAATGGTTCTCGAGTATGTTTTCACAAATCATTAATTCTGCCATCGGTATTTATGCGATGATGTACCCTTTCGTGATGCCATACGGTATAGAGTGTGATTCTAGATGTCCCACCTTGTGTACTTGCCATTCGATCACAGAGACAAGTCCCGTGACTGAGGAAGCCTCCGTCCGGGAATAGAAAGGCCGCCCAGATGTGCTTTGTATGCTCATGCCACTCGGCCACAGCTCCATCGAACATTTTATGTCCAGGGTCGAGCTACTATATATAGGGGCCTAAATAACTGCAAATGCTATTTTGGAGATTCCGTTTTACGAGAGCACCCGCAAAGGAAGAGGGAATGCAAGTTTCTCGGGGTGACTCCGCTTCCTTAAGGACCCACTTTGAAGATAAGTTGTGGAACAAGCGCAATACACAGCTAGCTAGTGTTCCTCCATCACCGCCGACATCTCCATCCCAAGTCATGAGTGCTTTTATCCACTGCGAAATACACCAGTGGATACCCTTCTTTTTTCCTTGATTTCGACCGGGACCATGACTTGCTTGTGGCGATAAACATCATGTTCATCACGTTCGTATGGCTGTCGTATTTGTGGTGTTGTTGACGATGATGACTTGATGATGATCAAGGTGCTTCGGGTCCTGCAAACATCTGATATACTGCCCAATGCCCAGCTCAGCAGCGAAGGCGAACGCTACATGCGCCTTAGCTCTGGAGGCTTGGGCGAAAGCTGCTGGCGTTGCCCCAGCTGCTTGCTCCAACAATCGCGCAGCATCGAAGGGCATGAGACAGATAGCGCTACTGAACACAAACCTTTGATGACACCGGAATACATAAGTCTAGCAAGCTCATCAGACTGTTACCCCATTGTGCTTGTAGGCAACAGTACGGAAAACCAAAAGGTTGTCAGGTAAAGTAGGGTAAGCAGCGCAGGGAAACCATCACCCCACACTCGAGTGCCCTCGAGTTGGACGCACTGTAGACCCTAGTATTTCGGGCCCTCGAGGTCCTTATGGCATGGACACTGCTTTCCCTGAAACTGCCAGATAACCCGCAGAGGTTTGTCTGGATGGAGGCCATCGAGCCTGGCTTGTGCGCATCTTGCTTACGACTTTCCAGCTGTGGGTTCAGGGCCTCTACAGGGGCTTGTGGTTTATGTCATTGCTTTTGCTAGAACTCTTGTTGCTCCTTTCATCACCGTTGTCGTTAGCTTGTCGTATGTCTGGCGATGAGAAGGCAGCTGGAGTTTGAGGGTGACACGGCCCAGTGCTGTCGCTGGTTGTTCAAGAGCTCCCGCCATCGCTTGTAGCCATGACTACGCAAGCCATTGCATGCGGGTGGGAATTCGAGAGCTTTTCCACTGGGGTATCACGGGCAAGAAGTCCCTAAGGTGAGCATGACCGCTTTGCTAAGCGAATGGTCCGCCTCCACAAACGCCGCGAGCTTACACCTTGATGTCTCTGTGCCTGTCACCGTGAAAAAACTCACACGTACATATCTGTGTACAAATGCATAGGTTTATATCATGATGTAAATACGGTGTGTTTCTATTCTAGCTGTCTGAATCTCACTGTCTCGCTGAAGCATTAGCAAGCATTCGTGACCGACGGTTCTGTGCAGTACAGCAGTATAGAATGCTAGGATCTATCCGTTTACGCTGAAGTATCTATATTTCTGTCTGCACATGCATGTGGTACATTACGGCTCACGTGACGTCCCTCGCGCATACCGCCTGTCATCTTCGGTGCAAGGCACTGGTGCGGCAACAGGATGCGCAATGTGCAAAATCGTTTGAAAGCATGTGGACAGTTTGCGAAGGAGTGGACTAGCACGCCACCCCATTTAAGGTGGACGGCAGGCCATTCACCCCATCTTCTCGATAACAAAGCCAAATGGCCAAAGAACCGCCAATCGGATACGGGCCACGCAGTACAGCAAGGACGGGCGAGACCAACCCAGGCAGACGGGAAATCGACAACTTGGACTGGGTCGCAAAACCGTGGATGTTATGCAAGATGTGGCGGACCTGATAAACCGCGCAGCACGGACCCCTATAGTCACGGCGGGATGCCTCGCCCAGAATGGCAGCATGGGGTTCCTCTTACGCCCTGCAGAGAAGCCGATGCCTCAAGGATGCCAGACAGATGGTGCAACGCTCGACCACGCGCAGCCACTGGAAGACCAGTCGAAGGTCCTGGCAGTGTCTTGGCCTTTGGTAGGACCTTGTAATTAGACTATAGAGTCTTGGTGTTTATTAAGATAAGTAGGACCACAATGGAAGACCATGATTCATGGGTTTGGGATGTCGTCAGGAGGAGACCGTCACGAACTTCAGTCACCAAGCGTTCAGGGCTGTAGAGTCTTCTGCGAGACCTCTGAGTCGAGGTCATTTTGCTGGGACTTCCTGGCGCTGGCAGTAATCGAGCTAGTGGCAAGTCTAGTCAAGAAATATAACCCAAAACCCACTTTTTTGTAGGTTCTTATTATAAACCCTAATTTGGGATAGGGACCCTACAGGTGTGAAGTGTGGATACAGTCAATTGCGGCAAAGATGAGAAGACAACATACCAGTAGTCAGTACAAGGAGCGCAACGAAACCGGCCATGCCCAGTTGTGTACATGCTGCTTTCCATGGATGTTGAAATCATTCTCGTTTTGCTGATCCCGGAACGCTATTTGCCTCTTGAACAGAATCGCTTGGATGCGCCACCGCGCTTTTTAAGTCCTTCAACACTGCATACTGCGGGGATTCTCTGCAGTGCTCAGCCCTTGATACTGCCGAAACGAGACTCGAACACCCGGAGAGTCCGAAGAATCGGCTGTAGTTCCATGGGGTCCGTGGAATTCTGAAGATCAGGAGAAGCTTCAGGCAGTGGAGACGGAGGTCAGTGACGAAGAGGCTGCGTTCAAAGCTTGCTGAGCTCGTGATGTATCGGGCTCACACGCAGAGTGTAGGGGAGTTTTGTGGCTTCAGCGGCTTCTTGGTGCAGTGTAGAGAGCCCCACGATGATACGGGAAGCCTGCCCAAGAAGCGAGACTCGGAGACAACAGGACAGAAGCTGTCCGTAGGGATCCTGTGCCTACAAGCTTGTCCCAGCGACCTGCAGGCAAGATTATCTGCAGTACTGGGCCTTCTTCATACGTGAACGGTGCAGAGAACAACTTCTGAGCCTCCCTCCTGGACTTCCTGGCGAATCTGCAGCTCCCGCCGCCTTGTGCTCCAATATCTGCCTCGCGTTCACCTCGCCGACAAGACATCGAGCGCATCTGAAGCCGTTTGCGGCCGGTGTTGCGGCAGAACTGGGAGTTGACCCGTGCGCGTGGGTATGACTGGCTCCGAGCGAGCCTACGTCTCGTCCACACGGCGACGGTGTAAGGTTGAGCACGTTCGGGTGCGGGGCTTTAGGGTTCAGGGTGTAGTTGTTGGATTTCATTGGGCGTCGGGTTTAGATATCAGGGGTTTTAGGCTCGGGGGTTTAGTGTCGGGTGCGTTCGTCAGCTGAGCGATGTCATGATGTGACGACCGCTGCTTCCGCAAACTACGACTCCTCGCATATGAGAACAAAAAATGTAACTGCAAGTATCGGAATGATTATTCGTGCTGCCCCCTTGCTGTCCTGCAGAAACCTTATTGAACTCATGCAGGCCCCTATATTATCGGACAGTTTTTGTTCGCCTTGATTAGTCGCAGCTGTTGGTCACGGCACCTCTGAGTTCAGTGAGCGCTTTGTTGTATCCTCACAAGTCTTGAACGCCGAATGCACTGATGGCTCTCGGAGGCATGAGGGTTGTATTACAGAATAGTGAGCTCAGATGTAAGAAGCCATTCTGGAGACTTGTCTAGCTGTATAGCAAACCATTTCAGCTTCTGGAAGCCATCTCAGCCACACAGCCGGGCTCAGCCAAATGGCCAAGGTCGCCTCTAAGCCACTCCACCCTTGGAAACACCTGCCAGACTTGAAAGCCACTGAAGTCTAGACGGGTATCACCTATCAGCCGCTATCGAACATACCTGTCGGCTTTTCGTTCCAGGGTCCTCAGGGCCTTCCCGCTGTAGTTTTGATGCTTCGCGCCTAGAGACGATTCTGGCGCAGCAAGGCCGGCTGAGTCGCGTTTAGTCAGCAGCTGTGATGATCAGCATTATGGTCATGACAGTGAAAGCACCATCCATCGCACCGCCCCCGCCGCCACCTCCGCCACCGCCACCACTACCACCCGCACCCCCAACGCCACCACCGCTGCCACTACCACCTCCCGGCACCACCCAGCCTTGCCACCACCGCACAAAAAATGAATAACCTCAACGACAGCAACAAAGCAAAATTGAAAAAAGCATAATAAATCGATAAAAATACATAAAAATAAAAAAGCAAAAGATAAAAATATATATTAACACAAAGTTAAGCAATCAAGGGCAACTGCGACAACAACAGCAAGAACAGAAGCAACGACAAACGACGACAACCGCAAGACCACGACAACGAAAGCAACAACAGCAGCAGCAGCAGCAGCCGCAGCAGCAGCAGCAGCAGCAGCAGCAGCAGCAGCAGCAGCAGCAGCAACGGCAACCACAACAGCAACTGCAGTAAGAACAGCAGCAACATCATCTTCATAGTCATCACCCTCTTCTTCTTCTTCATCATCATCATCATCATCATCATCATCAACCTCAACCGCAACCTCAGCCTCAGCCTCATCATCATCATCATCACCATCATCATCATGATCATCACAATCGCTACCACAAGCATCATCATCATCATCATCCTCATCCGCAACAGCCGCCGCAACAACAGCAACACCAAGATCAACTGCCTCACATCACAACGTCAATCGCCGACAAGCCCCAAAAGGGTTGACAGCAGAAGCACCAAATTCGCAAAGGACAGCAGCAGCTACAGCAACATCAACAGCAGCAACAACAACAACAACCGCAATCAATGTAGACACACCGAAAAACGATCAGCAATCAAAGACTCAAACGAACCAAAAGCGACAACGAAAACAAGATCCGACACGGACATAAACAACGGAAACAGCACCAGAAGCAGCGAACAGCAATGACAAGAGAAACAGCCTCAGACAAAAATAACTGACGACGTCAGCGAACACTGGCAACACACAAGAGCCATGTAGCGATTGCAACAGTATCAAGTGAGTACACCTCCAATATCACTGCAACCGCAGTACCAGCAAGCACCACTGCCTTCGACGCGTGTACCACTGAGAGACTTGACTACCAACACGGTGACGACTGGACCAATACATAATCGAAGCCCCCAGAAGTTGAGGACTGCCTGTTGCAACATTGGAGAATGATTGGAGACTAGATCACTAAAGAAGTCTGTGGAATTTCAAATCGATCAGAAAGCAAGCAGTTCTAGGCATTGCGGATACCGAGGCCGCAACACGACGAGAGTTCTTTTCGCGCACACCCTCTAAGACAGCATCCTGCAGCTACGGTGACCATCGATCGACGCATCCTTCTGAACCCGTTTGCAAGACTCGCAACCTACCAAGAGCCTGGCACATGTCCCAGGACGCTCCCACACAGCCACTCCAAAACAAGCGCAAGCCCCACGCCAGCCAACAACCCCAAAACCCCCCGCACTAAACCGGAAACCCTGAAGCCACACTCTAAACCCTATAAACCCTATAAACTCTATAAACTCTATAAACCCTATAAACCCTATGAACCTTTGAGCCAGTGCGCCGACATGGCTCGGACTTGAGGCGCTTGCAGCCAATGGCCGAGGGATGCGCCGCCCAAGCACAGGTCCCAGGGCCCTAATATAGGGGCCTTAATAATTAGAATAGGCTTTGGGGGCAATTATATATATATATATTATACTATAATTATAATACGGAACCCCCAAAGTAGTATAGGTAATTATTAAGGCCCCTACATTACTAGCTAAGGACCTAGAAATATACAATGGCGGTTGATACCTGATTATACGGGGTTTCATGAGGGGTTATATCATGGGTTTTGGATGGTTTTGGAAGGCTTTGTTGTATGGTTTCCCTTTGAAGAACCATAGTGGCCAGGCAAGCAGGTGTGGGCTTGTCACCGGCTTATCAGCAGGTTTTTGTCGTTCTCTCTCCCTCTCTCTGCCTCTTTCTCTCTCTCTCTCTATATATATATATATATGGTGTGTGTATATATTATATATACACACACCTGTCTGAGTCTGAAGGTACGCATGCATGCATTCACGTACATAATTTTGATTGTGTGTGTGTGCCTGAGAGAGTGCATTGCGCCGGAGAAAGATCATGCTACATTCCAATACGGTTGATGGACATAGTCTGGCAGCATCATGTTCAATTCCAACAGCCTTGGAGGCCAAAGATAATCGAAAGGGCCACCCGGGATCTTCGGTGCAACTTTGCGCCCTTCCGCCGTGGTACTGAATTCAGTGAGTACAATATCCAGCATACGGCCTGTCATGCCCTCTAAAGCCCACTGTGCAAGCCTTGGTCCTTGACTTTAGAGACACGGCATCTTAAACCCCAGCTAAGCATCTCTGGTGCCGTGCAGTTGTGATCGAAAACCGCTTTCCGCCTGTTTGCATTGCATGCCAATGACATGTATCTACTCGAATGGCTAAGGTCGATTGCCCTGTTCAGACTCCCGTCATCTTGTGATCAGACCTTCACCTCGGAAGTTCGCCGTCGCAGCCACAGGTCATGCAGCAGCAGCAGATGGTCAATTCCATGCTGCAGCAGCTGCCGCAGCAACAGCGGTCACAAATTGAGCAGGCCGGATCACTATTCATGCAACAGCCCTTGCTTGACTTGACTTCTTGCAGGTAGTCACTATTATTTCGGGAGTGGCACGCGCAAGCATCTCACTAAAGGCATCCATCCAGTCCTGAGATTTGCCTTTCGCAAAGGCGTTGGGTCTGTTTCGAGACTGCTGAGCCTAAGATCTTCCCCGGTAGTCCTGCTCCCCCCGAAGCCGAGTGTGCTACCTCTAAGCGGTACCTGACTCTATAGTGAACCCCAACTTTAACATGGATTTAGGATGACTAGTGATGGGATCCCCTATACTTTACCTTAAGGGCATGAGGATAATGATGCTCCAACTTTCTGGCTCCTCCTCTAGGGCACCCACATGCCGTGCTCCCAGCAGGCTGAACTCTGAAAACCTCGTTCCACTGGCTCCAAACATCGAGCGGGCAGCATGAGATCGTGGCATTTGTGGCGTTCGGGGACCAGACAAAGTGGTAGACTAAATCCTGCGATGCAATACATGCCAAGAGGTATTTTTGACAAACATACTGCGAAGATACGACAGTGGCTGGCGAATCCACCAACCAACTCCAATCACACGGCCTTGTACTCCACCAGGCTGTGAACCAGTACCGTCAAGCTCTAGTCCAAAATGGGACTGCTGCCGACACAGTCCAGGCCAGGACTTCATTCCTCACAAGCCGGCTTGGTCTTAGGGTTCGAGTTCGGGCAAGGGCGACGTACTTGTGGCCCATTCTAAATCCGCCACTCGACCTCACGGCAAGAAGTGAAGAAATCTGGGAGAGATAAATGGACGGAAGATAGCCAAAGTCGTATGTAAACACAGCTGACTCCACCATGTTCCGCAATTCTCACCCTTCGAGGCCTCTAGCTCTAGGTCCTTGTCTGCGCCTTCGTTTCCCTATAGCGCTAAAACACGCGACTGCAACAGGCTGTTTTGGCATGATGCGAAAATCTCTGTGTGTGTGTGTGTGTCACCTTCTTCGCTGTGCTCACAACGTGCCAAAAGCACTCACTTTGCGTCATGTCTGACTCCTGCCAGACATACGTCTGGAACTACTACACTCAATGCGTGCAGAAGCTCTATACGGACGGGCTTCGTGGTGGTTCCTTGCGTTTGGATATTGGGTTGTGCATGTATCTTTCGTTTTTATCTGATTGCAATTGCAATATGTTCTTTATTTGTCTAGCTTTCCAGTTTGTTGGTTTTGAGATGTTCTGCAGCTTGAAACGTGTACTTTCGTGAAGTTCCTGAGTGTTCAAAGCGTCTGTTGGAGACTTTTGCATTGTTTAACATAGCTGTGTTTGGCAACTTGTGGGCTGTTTGAAGGGCTTTTGGAACTGGGAGGAGAACTTAAGGAAGTGGGTTGAACGTGTTTGGGGATTCTTTTGTTGGAGATTCTGATGTGTTAAATGTCAGTTCCCTTGGGTGTTCCGAAAGTTTCCGAGGGTATCCTAACGTTTCAGGTTTTCCGCATGTTGATCAGCTCCTGGAAGGTCGCAGCAAAGCTGTTGCAACCAAATCTCAAGCCTTTGCCTTACAAAAAATTATGGTCCCTGTTTGGGTCCTTATTATAATACGGCACCTATTATTTAGGGTACCCCAAAAGGGACCATAATTTTGACAACTACCCATATGTACTGACGATCAGAATAAGGATGAACGCTTCACTTGCGACTTGGTCTTTGTGCAAGCTGCACCCAGCGACATGCGACGGCAATACCGGTCAGAGCAGAGCCCAACGACGAAGTCGTAAACTTGTTGTAAACATGAGATTCAGAGTGTTCGGGGCCTCGCTGGCAGCAGCAGCAGCAGCAGGAGCAGTGTTTAGGTGTAGGCACCGAGCATCACCGATAGCTTGCGCAGGACCAATCGAACGCGGCTATCCAGAAGCAGGCCGGCAAAGATTGGCAAGCCAACTGTGTGCAGCTGTCTGTTCTCGCACAGGCTTGATGCCAATTGCTTGATGTTGTGACGGCACTAACGGGACCGGCAGTAGCAATGCATTTGGGCGGGAAAGTAGCCATGCTGGCCTTGCCAGGGGCAGTCGCAGAAGATGTTCGAGCAGCAACAGCAGCAGCAACAGCAGCAGCAGCAACAGCAGCAGCAACAGCAGCAACAGCAGCAGCAACAGCAGCAGCAACAGCAACAACAGCAGCAGCAACATCAACAGCAGCAGCAACACCAGCAGCAGCAGCAACAGCATCAGGCCGGGCAGTTTGTGCAGGGCTTGCTCGAAACAGTAGATTGCGATGCAAATTTCCAAACTTTGAGAGTTCCACAACCCCTGACACTTTTGGGTTTCATATCTGCGCCCTGATTTGTGCGCCCTGGGGCATACAGAAGAGCCAATCGAGGCACAAAGCTCCGTACCCAGAGCTCTTTCTTTCACTTGCCAGCACAAATAACTGAATACCCTCTCTTCGGGTGATTCTGGCTACTTACTTCAGCCCTCAATCCTAAACCCGACTTCCGTGCCTTCTGATATTGCTCCGTCCTTCTGGTTACAAAGGGTTGCGGGCAAATCTTACTCAACGGGCACAATTGTCTTTGAGGTGCTCAGGATATGTAAATGACATGATCCAGGAGGGTTGATTGTTCAGGGGCCAGCTGGAGGAAGAGCTGAAATGAACGTGCACTGTCAATGTTGGCTTCGTACACGAAGTCGGATCCCGACCGGCTGCTAGTCTGAGGAGGCCACCAGCTCTGGCAGTGGCCTGCTGAGTGGTTCCCTGGGAGGTGCCTTTTGCCCACTTGTTGCAGGGGCTTGATGGTGGAAATGCGGACTTCGGTAAGGAAAGGGGAGTTCGAGTGCTCAGATGTACCAAAGAAGGGCGATGGCAGAGCCACAGCTACAGCCACTTTATCCCTTCCTTTTTAACATGGAAAGGATGGACAGGGTCTTCAAGACTTCCGTGAATGACTGACGAGATTGCAAAGAGCAACAGGTTCTCCCCCGAACTCCGCCGCATCGAAGCCCTAAACCACAAACCCTAAAACTCCCCAAATCCCGAAAGAATCGACGCCGCGAAGGCTCCTCCACGGGGCTTCTGGGTGGATCCCTCGGCGGCTCCTCCATTGGTGGCCTCTCTGCTCGACAGGCTTCGTTTGGGGTGGGGGTTCAGGGGGGGGGGGGGTTGAGTTTCTGGTCGAGGGGCTGGGATTTCGGGCTTAAAGTCTACGTAGGAGTTTGCTTAGGGATCTGGGGTGGGTGTAGTCAGATTCAGGGAGGTGAGGACCCTATGTCGCGTGTGGGCTTTGGTAGCTCCAGTTCCTGGTCGCCATGTCATCAGCTCTTTGGGCACAGGGCTTTCGAAGGGTTGGAACCATGTTGCCAGAAGCGTGAAATCTTAAAGTTAAAGCTATCAGCGTGTAAAAACACCCTAAACCCTAAACCCTATAAACCCTAAACTAATCTGCAGCACTACGCCCAGCAGGACACGAGTTCTTTCTCCGGCTGTGGAGGTATGGCTCTCAGTCCGTTTCTCTTCTGTTTTCTTCCTAGAACTGGTGGCGTCAACTTCGCGGTTTGGGTCGCAGTCGTCTAGAGTCTAGATCGTGATAGTAGCGCAGGCTCCATGCTCAACTTGGTTCTTTATGTTTTATTTTGGCGAGTCATACAATAGCTTGACAGAAGCTGTTTAGCGCTGCTGTGCTGGACTTGCAGAGAAGTATACAGCACTTCCACCTTCTGCGGTCGAGGGCATCAGGCGTTGCCACTTCGACCTTCACGCGGTGGACAAAACGAGTCAAGGGAGACTGGGTATTCGGCTGTAGCTCCGATCCGGCTACAGACACCTCCCGTCTCAAGTACCTGACAACTCATCCATGGGGTTTCCATGGATTGGCCGAGCAACGATGCAGCCTTGTCATCCCCCACTCGCCGGTGCCTGTGGTGCTGATTGCTAGACATCATCCTGCTTGTCCCATAGCCCAGTGGAGCGGAGCTGCAAGCCTTGGGGGCTTTGACCTGGGCACCGCTTGACCAAGGAATACCATTTGAATCACAGGAACATGCTTTGGAGCCCTCGAGTTTGGGTTCCGGTCTGTTGTGGGGCCATCCCGTGCCGGCTGCAGGATCCTCAATGTGGGAACCAGCTGAAAACTATATCCATGTTCAGGACCATGCATGTCTATCTGTCTGTATGTATGCATGCATGTATGTATGGATTGATGTACGTATGTAAATGCATGTACATAACTATGTGTATGTAACAGCATGTATGCATGCATGCATGTATATGTATGCAATTATGCACGTATGTAGGTAGGTAGGTAGGTAGGTAGGTAGGTAGGTAGGTAGGTAGGTAGGGAGGGAGGGAGGGAGGGAGGGAGGGGGAGGGAGGGAGGGAGAGAG
>CAJNDV010004858.1:0-10740 GCA_905221635.1 Symbiodinium sp. CCMP2456 | reverse complement strand
CCTGTCTATCTATTTATCTACCTATCTACCTATCTACCTATCTACTTATCTATCTATCTAGCTATCTATCTATCTATCTATCTATCTATCTATCTATCTATCTATCTATCTATCTATCTATCTATCTGTCTACTTATCTATCTATCTATCTATCTATCTATCTATCTGTCTATGTATACGTACTTGTCTATCTGTCTACCTATCTATCTGTCTATCTATCGATCTATCTACGTCTATCTATCTGTCTACCTATCTATGCATGTATCTATCTATCTATCTATGTATCTATCTATCTATCTATCTATCTATCTATCTCTCTTTCTATTTCTATCTTTTCCTATAGCTGTCTATCTATCGATCGATCTTTGGTCTACCGATCTATTGGTCTGTCTATCTATCTATCTATCTATCTATCTATCGATCTATCCATCTATCTATTTATATCTCTATCAGTCTTTCGTTCGACCCATAAATATACCTACAAGGCCTAAAGACAGCCAGATATGTTAGTGGTACTCGTATACCTAACATGTTCGAGGCTTGTGTGGTGTTGACAAGGATTAATCGTAAAGTGGCAATCTGGAAGATACTAAGATTTCGCACACATCCAAGCCACCTAGGTATTGAAGAGAATCCAACAAATCCCCAAACTCTGTGACAAGACACCCGACAGCCTGCCTAGGCTGCAATACGGCCTTCAACGGCTCCTGGAATGGGAGCTGGCGGTCTAGGCGAAGAACCCATCCGGGCTTCTGAACACTTTGAGGTGCGTTTATGCGTTCAGGTCTTGCAGTACGTCTCTACAGTAACGGGTATACACGGTACATCAAGGCAGACTGGGCAGTAATTGGTATGTTGTGTTTGTTCGTAGGCCTTTCTAGTTCCCACGGATGAATTGCTCGAACTGCTGCTGTCTTAACGGCTTTAACGCAAGCAGGAGCAATCGTGAAGCAGTGATATCCGAGACTCTTGCCAACTTTCCCTTTCAGGATGCGAAGTCCGGAGAGAGGTAGAAACACCGGAAACATGTTCAATATTGCAGCCTTTCTGGCTTTGCGCGCGATCTATGGGGCCTGCCTTTGTAAGAAAAGTGCTGAGAGTCACAGTCTGAGTCTGTGCGCACGTCGTTTATGGCCTTAACTCAAATTCGTAGGAATTTCGCACCTGAAATTGGAGACCCTCCAACTGTCAGCCGAGCAATCATACCTGCAACTTGCCTGCAACTGCAGCGCACCAAGACTCCAAATCTGCAACTACCGTCGCCTTCAAAACCAAGGAACGAAAAGCCTTCAAGGCCAAACACCCGCCTATCTCCTAGCCCCGAGCCATGTCCACCAAAACCTATGAGAATAGCCCAAACCAGCTCCGTAAATTCCGTAAGCAGCGCATCCCAGCCCTGAGGCCCTGAAGCTAACGAGAATCCCGCCTTAGGCGGCGCCGGGGGCCCCAAGTTCCCTCCGGCGCTGCAGTCCTGGCTACAGCGGCTCTTTGCCCAGCAAGGCACCGGGGACGAGGGGGTTTAGGGTTTAGGGTTTAGGGGTGTTGTTGGCCGGGGGGGCCCTTGGGGTTTTGGGTTCTGGTGGGAGGTTGCAACCAGAGCAAAACTGACACCATGGAGCATTCCTATCCGCCTGAGCAGTGAGGAAGAGAGCTGCAGAATGAGGCAGTTGACCATGACCTGCGTGTCACATGCATTGACATGATGACCGTTGCTCACGCGCGGGGTTGCATATTCTCAACGATGATCACAGTTCCTAACCGATCTTTGGGACCGGGCATGCCAGGCAACTCGGACACCAATTTGCAAAAGGAGACCCATGCCCTCGGCCCAGTGTGCCGAGAAAGAGACAGGAACTGTTGAATCTAGACATAGACCGACAGAGTCACGGGACAGAGGCAGACAGGCCTCATCCTTTCGAGCAGATGGGCCCGCAATCTGTTAGGCTCGTGTTGGACAGCCTCCTCCTTTGCTCCAAATCGCATTCTATGCATACCTATCTATCTAACTATGTAGCTATCTACCTAGCTAGCTAGCTAGCTAGCTAGCTAGCCAGCCAGCCAGCTAGCTAGCTAGCTAGCTAGTGATCCAGCGATCTACCGAACTATTGATCTATTTATGTGTCTAGCTGTCTACCTATCTGCCATCTGCCTGCCTATTCATTTATCTATCGGTCTGTCTGTCTGTCTGTCTGTCTGTCTGTCTGTCTGTCTGTCTGTCTGTCTGTCTGTCTGTCTGTCCAGCTATGTAGCTAGAAAGCTGTCAAGATTGCTCCATGTCCACGCCGTGGCATGGATCGCGGCTTTGGCGACTAGCCATTATCTCTCCAGGTGCAGCATTGCCTCCTGACTCTGCATGCTAAGGCATACCTGCGATACTGGGTGCAGCACTGGAACAAGACGGTGCCATCCGGCATGTCTCTTCAGGGCTTGACATGTGAAGAGCAGCCCGCCCTCATCTGGGAGTGCGAAGAGGCTTTGTGACCTGAACACCTTCTGCAGAGATGGTAGTCTCCAGGATGGAGTTGAGGATGACTAGGGATGGGGCGCGGGGGAATAACGATGTTCCAGGTTCCTGGTGCCAATTAAGCTTCTGTAGAGGCCTCAGCTGTATCTAGCCCTGGGCAGGGAGAGCTGTGGCAGCGCAATTGGGAAGCCACGTCCTCAGACGTCCGACTGCCCGACTGATGATCATGGCGGCTTGGAGATAGAAGCGGTTTAGGCCCCTAGGGGAAAGGGCCACTGCCATAGTCGTCAGCCGGAAGCCATCAGTATCATTGTTGCGGCGAAACTCAGTTCCAGCTGTATGTCCGAACAGAAGGAATGATTAGCAGCATGGAATATATGTCGTATGTTTATTGCTGTTCTCATTATTCTTGTTTTTCCTGCCGGGACTTACTTTTCTTGGCACTTGATCAGGCTGCGACCCTGCCATCCGTCGAGGAGATCAAGCTGCTTTGCGGCAACGAGCCACTGTGTTAGCCTGCTGCATGACCTTCCTATATGTACTGGTATATAGTAGGATAATAAGAGTAGGAACATGTCAGATAGCAGGTAGGCGCAGCTATTATCTAGGATTTGGGTGAGGAATTGGGGGGCGTACAGGGCCATGGAGTTCAGTTGGAATCTAATAGAGCTCCCTTTAGGGCCCCATGGTTTTCCAGCTCGGTCACTAGAGATGGCTGATTCCCCTGGTAGCTTAAGACTAGTTTCAGGCGGGTCGATCATCAGGGGTTTTTAAAAGTCTGAACCAAAGAGCACGGCCCAGGCGGAAACTGCCTCCCGGTAGCCTCAGTGGGCAAGGCGCCATCGCAACAGCTCCGCTTGACTCAATGTTCACAGTTGCCGAAGTCGGAAGCCCTAAGGCCCTAAACCTGAAGCCCCTGCAAGAATCAGTTCAGCTCATCGTTGAAGCCCGGAGTTGCCTGAATGTTTCAGAATGTCAGGTCAGGTCGAGCGATGAGGATGAACACGTTCTGGGTGACAGTGACATGGGTGAGGATGGTCATGAAAACGAGGGATGATGGCATGACTTTCCTTGCTGCCAGGTGCCTCAGCGGGCAGCTCACAGGCCCAGCTTGGAGATTCTTTGGGCAGCCTAAGCCGCAAAGGCCAAGGCCCTTATCAAACCCGACATGTAGAGACATTTGACGAAGCTATCAATCTCGATCATACCATTTTTGTGTCGACAGATCGTGTAAGCATGATAGGAGTTTTCGGGTTCTTGGTACTGAAAGGCTTCAGGCGCGCAGAGGTGGGTTTGGTAATGTGAAATCGAAATCGCAAACCCAAACAAACTCTTAAAAGAAGCCCTAATCCCGAACTCAAAGCAGACACCTCAAACCGTGATGAGGCTTGGCCCAACGAAAGTAAAACCTGCACCTCCCTCTAATCTCTGCGTTTTTTGAAGTTCTGGCGGGTGCACTTGGAGGATCACCGGACTTAGTAAGCAAGACTGGGCTATAACATTAATTGTATAAGTATATAGTTACCTGGTTTATATAACCCTAGTTACGAAGTATGATCCTGTAAGGGCAGGCACAGGTTGCCGAGCACTGGGCGCGTATCTTGTCATGCAAGCAACGATTCTCCGGTGCTGCAACCAATCGTTGCAACTTCAATGCCCCCCCCCCCCCCAAGTTTGAGGCCCCTAGGATTTTCTAGTGCAGATTGTAAATCACTCGTCAAAACGGACCGAAGCTGCAGCTCGGAAGCCTGTGTTTGGCCATCTTTGCGGCTCCGAAGTCTGCTTTCCCTCAAAGACGTGCCTGGATAAGCTGATTGCGATGACGAGAGTGGGTCCCTGTTGTTGGATTTGGGTTTTTTTTTGGGGGGCAGGCCTGGCCGCAGCAAGAGGCGGGCTCTGGAGAGGCCTGTATGCACCAGGGCCCCTTTACTCGCAGACAGATGCTTCAGAATTTGGCGATTATGGGAAGGGTTCAGGGTGAGTGCGCAAGGTTCGCAGAAATATCCGAGGCCGTTTTGGATAGCTCTAACTTGTTGCAGCCTCACCCGGATCTGGTTCGAATGTCCTCACAAAAGGAATGTTTCGACCCGCAGCCGACATTCAAAGCGAAGTCCCATCAGGCCTGACCGCACCAATTGTACACATAGCCAAACCAATAAACACAAATCATAGACATGTGACATAGAGTTACATGCATGCACACGTGTACACTCAAACATGCATATTTGTATTTCTCTGTGCGAGGCTGTTGGCACCGGATTGCGCCCACATCTAACATCCACTGACATCAAACAGGACAAAGCAGACTTGGAAAACTAGTGCCCAACTCGCTCGATGAAGCCGCTTACATGGCGTCATTCTTGTCAGACCCAAATCCGTTAAATCCTGCAAATGTACAGGTGCATTGGTGCGCTTGCATTTGTTTCCGGGCCTTGCTAACTAATGAGTTGAGGCCCATCAGGGTCTTTGGGACTGCTCGGTAGGTTTCGGCAGTCCACGGTTGTGAATCGGTGAGTTCTCTTATCATTCATGCACGTGTGTCCGTTGCGTTCCTCTGCAGGCTCGTGACGGGCCGTATATACTTGTTTGAATTGATTCAGAAGCACACGGGACAGTTACAGGGCAGTCAGAGCTTCTGCATCACATGGCAACCTCATTCTTAAGAAAAGCACACTCCAGACAATGAGCAAGATTAGGGTCTTTGGTGTCAGCAGAAACTTTTGATGAATTGGACTGGCATGTCAACTGTGGACGGTGCCTGACATAAGACGTCAAGAACTCGTAGGAGCGCCTTGTGTAAGCGTCTACCTTGACCTAACTCCGTCAACACGAAGAGGCAGAACTAGCAGCACTATTCCATATATCTACAAAGACGACTAGATAGAGGAGCCTTCACGAGACAGTCATCACTGGCAAACCGCAGTGCGTCGGGACACCCGTGCGTCGCGCACCCATCTTTCGCCATGCCGGTGCCAAGAGGCCTTAAAATTCCGCAGGCCCCGCCCGTGAGGGGGACTCACAATCATAAGGTGCTTGCGTTTCTGAGGGTTTGTTTAGGGCTTCGTGGGGGTGTAGACTTGCAATATTGCTCGTTGGGCTTGCAGTCCATTTGTGTTTGCGGAACTGTCGTCCTTGTCTGGCATGCAAGTAAGAACGGCAAGTTCAAGGGTGTTGTTTCCGAGTGTGACGTCCCTGGGCGTTGACGAATTTCCTGTTTGCCCACAGAGCACCTCGCTGCTATGCTATTCTTGTACTGTTTTTTCCACAGCACGCAAAAAGAGCATATTCACTTCAGGACTCGCAGGAATGTCTCTGCATATGCAGCCAGACTCAACTCGACGTTCCCTGCGCAGGCAAACGAAGAGGACTGTGCTAAAGATGCTGCGGCTTTCGCCAATGTGGACATCCTTACAGATTTTGCAGCTCCCGCGGAAGTGGAGGTGCAGCTGATCCAAAGGCCTGGGCCCAGGGCTCTGAGGGTGACACAGCAAAGGGTTCAGTGCTTCCCTGCGGGAAGCCGTATAGAAGCCCTAATAGCCGAACAGCAGCCTTGTATACGCCCAACAGCCAGACAAACCCAAAACCCTTCTGAATATGCAGCGCTGTGTGGCTGTATAGTGGGCTCGTAGAATCAGCCTTTTCGGTCTGCATGCGTCGTAATTCCATAAATAATCAACCCTATGAGCCCTATATAGCCTACAAGCCCAAAACCAGAAACCCCAAAAACATCCAAAGTCTGCATAATGCCTATGAGCCCTAACCCTAACACTCTATAAACCCTGCACTCCAAGCCGGTCCATAAAGCCTGAGAACTTACTTACAACCTCGTAGAACCTAAACCGAAACTCTGGATGCCCTATGAACCCTAAATCCTGAAAGCCTGAGTGAAAAAAACCTAAACCCTTAAAACCCGAGAAATCTTTTTCCATAAACACCACAGGCCATACACATATATATATATATAGAGAGAGAGAGAGAGGGAGAGAGAGGGAGAGAGAGATAGGAGAGAGATAGAGCTTAAGTCCCGAATATGCGCTCTTTTCGGACCCCTGAGCCCTAAAGCTTAAGCTGACCTCCAGACCTCAGCCCTGAACGACACTGAACCAAGCCCTAAATCAGAAAACTAAATCGCAAACCCGGAAACACTAAACCCTAAACCCTAAACTGGATCCTAAGCCTTTAAATCCCATTAAACCCTAAACCCGAACCCCGCAGGTACCTACTATATAGGGTACTAGAGCCCCTAGGGCCCCTTTTGTAGGTACCTGGAGGGTTCGGGTCAAGCCCAAAAAACTGCCCAGGTTCGAGGCCATGCTCGCAAGACGGGATGAGGAGCTCTTCAGGCGGCTGGACAGGGCCGTGCGGGGCCTCGTGGTCCTCTCCTCAGCGAGATGTGGGTTTTGTTGGTTTAGGGTTTAGGGTTTAGGGGTTTAGGGTTCAGGGTTTAGGGTTTAGGGTTTATGTTTTTTTATTGCTTTCCTGTCAAGGGTTTAGGGTTTTTGAGTTGTTGTTGCGTCGTTATGGGGGCCTTTGGGGATTTCGTTCGAGGTCACAAGAGGCTTTTCCAAGATGGCGCTTAGAAACTCAGGTTGCAAGCGGTGAGAGCCAGGGGCTCTTTTGCTTATCCAATGTATCTCTCAGAGTCAGGCTCAAATAACTTTCCCACTCACTTTCCCACTCAGTGGATTCACCCTGTTGCTTCGGAACACTCTGCCATTGCTAGTGCTAGTCATCGTCCAGATTAGCACATCAAGCCATTTGCCGCAGCAGCCCCGCGCGTGATCACAGCTGCCGAGCACTGCCGAGTCCATGGAGCTTGCTGTCGGAATTGCTGGGTCTGTCTGGGAGAAAACTTCCGTGATTGCGTTGTCTGGTACCGCAGAGCAGCGCGTCAGCGCAGGGGTCGCAATGCTCACTCTAGTTGCCGGAGTATTTCACTTCCTGCAAGGCATCCTTATGCCCTCGGCCTGCGCCGACATGTGCCTGCAACCCTGGTTCATGGCTTGTGCAGGGCTCTGGATGACCGGCTCGGCACTGCTCTTCCTCTATGACGAAATGCTCGGCTTCCCATTCATGGCGGCATCTATGGGCGGTGCAGCCGCCACAGCTCTTCTGAGCCCTCAGAAGCCAGGTGTTATTGTATCGCTGAGCTGCTTGGCCGCGCAGGCCTACACCACGAAGCTCCCACAGGATCCATCCTACATCGCCGTTTCTGTCGGTATGTTTGCCTTCGCGGTGCTTGCTAGGCAGTTTTTGGATTGCAGTGATTACTCGCAGGTTCTGAAGAAGGACTGAGAAGGAAGTGGAAAATGGGTCCACAGAAACTCGATTGCGACTCTGTCGACGAAAAAGTGTCAGTGTCTCCGATTTGCCTGGCGAAGCGCAACCCCTCGGAAGCCACAACCCCAAAGCGCCAAGCCGAATTCTTGAGTTGTTCCATGCCTCGAGGCGACACCCGATGCGATGACCTACGAAAACACTCCGCTTGCCAACAACGGCAACGACAATGCTTGAGCCCCAAGTGGAGTGAGACGTCATGACCTTCACGGTGCTGGTTTCTGTCAGAAAGTGTATCCCCGAACATGACCTCATCGAGGGCCCCTCGTCTCGGGATTTTCGGAACCTCGTAGCCGCGCAGAATAGCTCCACCGTCCACCAGTACGGAATCTCACGGCTCAAGCGATGCATTGAGTGCAGGCCCAGAAGATGTTTGGCGGAGCCCGCTTCGAGCTTGTCAGCTGGGACTCCGATCCCGCCTGCCCATCACTACCATTGCTATCCGAAATATGCCATTAATCCCTACGTCAGAACCAAATATGAGCTCCATGATAGTCTGCACACCCTCTGCCATCAGGCCAATGTTCCGATACGGAGCAAAGCGCTGGTGGAGTCCAGAGTGCCTTCGGAGGGAAAGTGTTTTCAAAGCAGAATCCGAAGATTTGCAAAGGAACAAGAGTACGGTGAAAATGTTCATGTGCACTTCAAAGTGGCATAAACTGGCATAAATGCATGGTCATTAACTCTGTTCATGATGAGGGAGCAAAGGAACAAATCAAGCTGGAGCTGCGAACTTCAAAGCAGTGCTATACACGAATTACAGTGTCAACAGGATTGTAAAGTTATTTCCTTGCATGAGGGCCATCGTTTATGTCGAAGCTCGGGCTGTTGGTTGGTACGTTTCAAGCCAGGTGCTCCATGTGCATCAGATTGCAATGGTCGTTTCCTTGGTTCTATACAAGTGGAGCCTGCCAACTTCGTCGCTGCTAGTAGCTGCTGGAATGCGTGCGAAACCCACCAGCAAACGACCTTCGTGCGGTATCATTCCGTTTGAGAGGGAACAGGCTTTGTCTGCTCAACCAAAGCCGTTTGTTTCATCAAAGGTACGCGCGCTTGCTGCAAAGACGAGGCAACTGGAAGTGGACCTGGACATATTCTCTGCACCTTCGCTGAAGGTTTGTGACGGCTCTTTCCAGGGCATAGCAGGTTATATCTTGAACATGATGACTTGCTTGTGCAACGACGGTTCCATCACGATATTATAATGCCTTTTGCTGTTGCTTCTCTCGGTGCCCGGACCAGCATCCGATCGCATTGATCGCATCACCGCTCGAACTGCTGGGAGGGAGTAGCTGCCCATGTAAGTCCACGCCACGGTCCCGTACGCCTCTGAGCTTCCAGCACCTATAAAGTTTCTTGTCAACAAACTGGAGATGCAAAGGCCGCCCGAACCCCGCACCCTGGAAAAGCTCGAAACCCTTGAAAGACCCACGGAGGAAGACAACAATGAGACCAACGAGAGCAACGAGCCGGAAGAAAACGCGAGTCGAGGCTTGCCCGTTTAGCACCCGGGCTTCGGGTTTTTGGGGGGTAGGGTGTAAAGTTCGGAGCTTGAAGGGGGTTGATGGGTTTAGGAAAATATATAATCTGAAGGCAAAAGGCGAGAAGGAGAACTGAGTTTTACCTGAAAAGCCAAGCGACCAATTGATCAATCATGGACTGCACTCTAGATGTCCGGATTACCTCGCTTCGTAGCTGTTTCTGCCGCTCTTAAGTCCAGGCCTTATAAGCCTTAAGCCTCTTACTGCTTCGGCCAGACGTGGTTTAAGCTGGCGTGGCCGGCGTAGATGTGAGAATTCAGACCTCGGGCTGCGAGGGTTGGCCTTGGCCTTTTGCCGTTGTTACCGCTGAAGTTTTGGGGTAAATTAGGGCATAAGTTTAGGTCCAGTGCCCAGATGCAGCAATGAGACCGTGTCTTGGGGAAGACATGCAGCCTGAGGTGCCAGAAGACGCTCCACTCGCAGCACTACCAGATTCGGTAGCTGCTTGACTTCACAAAGCCTTGCCTTCGCTCAAACAACAAGAACTACAGCCCCGACAATTTGGCATTGGTCGGCCGCTGCTTTCCATTTCCATTTTCCGACTTGCCGTGTGAAAGTGTTTCACTTTATGCCCACTGTTGTGTTCTAGCATCGCTCGAACTAGCATGACGATTCAGCATCGTTATCCCCATCGCTTGTGGACTTACACAGTGAACGGTGTGCAATGCCAACGGTAGCACCGTTATGTAAGACAGATCATTGACCATAGTCTTAACAGCAACGTTCTTGTACCTGGCAGTGCCTTGCTTTTGCCTTCACAGCACGTTTTAATAATCATGTTCCGTACTCTAGTTTGTCTGTGTAGTCGTGCCCTGTCTCCGTAGTCGTGGTCGCAACAGTAGTTTTGTTACGGCTTCGCAAGAAGCTCCTAGTAGCAGGTGAGGGCACCAAGCACAATCGCACAACAGCAATGTAAATTTAACGAGACTGGATCTTTTCAACGCAGCCGACGCAGCAACAACATCATCATCAATACCAGCATCAGGAGCAGCTGCGGCAACAAACAAGCAAATGACACCAGCGACGGCCGTCACAGAAGCACAGTTGCAACTACAACGGTAGCAGTAAATACCACCAACAAAAGCAGCAGCAGCAGCAGCAGCAACGGTGGCGGCTTGAGCTACAGCCACTGCTGCAACTAAGAACGACGACATCAGCAGCTGGCAACGGTAGCACTAACTGAAGCTACGAGGAAGAAATGCCTTTTGCCACAACGGCAAAGACAACTACAAGCCTTGGTGGTTCTACTCCTCCTCCGCCACCTCCAGCTCCACGTCCCACTAGGTACTGCTCCTGAATCTACTACTACTACTACTACTACTACTACTCCTGCTGCTGCTGCTGCTACTACTTCTACTACTGCTACTACTGCTACTACTGCTACTACTACTACTACTA
>CAJNDV010004847.1:79104-94705 GCA_905221635.1 Symbiodinium sp. CCMP2456 | reverse complement strand
GAAACCTCCAGTTTAGGGTTTAAGAAACTCCCAGTTTAGGGTTTAGGAAACCCACAGGGTTTAGGAAACCCCCAGTTTAGGGTTTAGGAAACCCACAGGGTTTAGGAAGCCTCCAGTTTAGGGTTTAAGAAACTCCCAGTTTAGGGTTCAAAAAACCCTCAGTTTAGGGCTAAAGAAACTCCCAGTTGAGGGTTTAGGAAACGCTCAGTTTAGGGTTTAAGAAACTTCCAGTTTAGGGTACCTAGAGAATCCCAGAGATTCCTAGAGGTTCCCAAAGGCTACAAATTCCTAGGAATTCCTAGAGAATCCTAGAGATTCCTAGAGGTTCCCAGAGACTACAAATTCCTAGGAATCCCTGGAGAATCCTAGAGATTCCTAGAAATTCCCAAAAGCTACAAATTCCTAGGAATTCCTAGAGAATCCTAGAGATTCCCAAAGGTTCCCAAAGGCTACAAATTCCTAGGAATTCCTGGAGAATCCTAGAGATTCCTAGAGGTTCCCAGAAGCTACAAATTCCTAGGAATTCCTAGAGAATCTTAGAGATTCTTGCACTGTTCGAAGTAGGCTTCTTGATTAAACAAGGGCTTTAAGGTTAGGGTTTAAAACCTTAAGTTTAGGGAGTCGTCGGGGGTTCTAAGGTGTTTGAGACTTCAGAATGCCTAAAAGGCTTCGGAATGCTCCAGACGGACCAGCCGGATGCGCCTCGCCCTGCAGGCATCCTAGGCCTGAGCCTTTTCGAAGCGAAGAGACCGTCACCGTCCCTAAAGCCTGAAAACCCTAAACCCGAAGAAATCTCAAGGCTTCACCACTTTAGATTCCGCTGAACCCTAAACCCTAAACCCTAAACCCTAAGAAATCCCAAGGCTTCAACCCTAAACCCTCAACTTGAGACTCCCCTAAACCCTAAACCCTAAACCCTAAGAAATCTCAAGGCTTCAACCCTAAACCCTAAACCCTCAACTTTAGACCGGCCTTTGAAAGGAATGGAGACTTCAAACTTGAACCCGCGCCGGCAACCCGAGACACATCCTGACGGAAAAGACGCCGCTGTGATAGCCGTGCACCTTGCGAAGTGTAACATCATTCATACAGGGGGCTTAAGTTTAGGGTTTAGGGTTTAGGGATAGTTAGAAAAGGGTTTGGGGTATATTATACTATATTACTGGCAAGGTGGCACATCAGTATCCTCATGCCCTTATTTAGAGGTTCATGGGTAGTTATAAGCAGGGCTATAAGTAGGGTAACTATGGTTACAACCTATAGTAAGGGACTTATAACTCCACTTATAACTACCCATGAACCTCCAAGTAAGGTAGAGTATTGGGAATCCAAGCACCAATCATCCTAGATCCACGTCCCAACTTTCTGGGACCCATCATCTTCACATGAGATCCTTCCGGGGTCCTTCGCATGTCTTGGGGTAATGGTAGGGGCCTTAATAGTTAGAATAGGGTGTTGGGGGGGGGGGGGTCCTTTTTATGAATATAGCATAATATACCCCAAATCCTATTCTAATTATTCACGCACCTGTAGTATATTCCTGAACAAAAGATCCGATAAACCCGATAAGACTCCGTATGGAAGAAGTCGTAGATACCCCACGAAACATCTCATACAGCCATGTAGTGCCCTGTCTTCCGAAACTACACCCTCAACCCAAAACCCTGATACCCTCAACCCTCCATAAAGCCTAAAACCTAGACCCTAAACCCTAAACCCCAAAACCTAGACCCTAAACCCTAAACCCGAAAACCCCAAAACCTACACCCTGAACCCTAAACCCCCAAAACCCAGACCCTAAACCCTAAACCCGAAAACCCCAAAACGTAGACCCTAAACCTTAAACCCTAAACCCTAAACCCCATGTAAACCCTAAACCTAAACCCCACGTAATCCCTAAACAAAGAGTCTCTGGGCCCCTTTGCTTCGCCTCGGCGAGCTTTCTGGACAGCGCGGTGATCGTGGCATTCTCTGTGATCCCCGCCCCCTGGAGAGTCTCGTCGTCCTGGGAATAGGGCCTAGGGCCGAAGCTTCGGCGTAGGGATTACATGGGGGGTTTAGGGTTTGGGGTTTAAGGCTTAGGGTTTAGGGTTTAAGGTTTAGGGTTTGGGGTTTAAGGCTTAGGGGTGAGGGTTTAAGGTTCAGGGTTTAGGGTTTAAGGTTTAGGGTTCAGGGAGTGAGGTGCAGGATTTAGGGTTTAGGGTTTAGGGTTTAAGGTTTAGGGTTTAGGGTTCCCAGAGACTCCAATATCCCTTAATTAAGGAATATACCTTAAGTTATAATAGGATCCCTAGTATGATTTAAGGGATATTCCTTAATTTAGGGGTATTGGAGTCCGAGGGTTTAGGGTCTTTAGATTCAGTGTTCAGGGTCTAAGCCAGATCTTGCTCTTTTTGACAGAGACGAAATTCCAAAGCACGTAGCTTCATGGCAACCGTTTAGCCTTCAGAGGTGTTGCTTCCAGGGTTTCGGGAAAGTGGTGTCGGCACGGGGCTTGTGGGGAAATGTGGTTCCCAAGGGTTCCGAAACCCGCCATGAGCCAATGTGACTCCAAGCGTGCAGGGATCCTCGATACGGGTAGTTGTCTAGATTAGGGGCTCTTTTTAGATCCCCAACCTAGTACCGCACCCTTATAAAGAGGACCCTAAACGGGACCCGAAATTTAGCGAACTACCCAAACCATTTAAAGAATGCTCGGGTGACTCGCGAAGTTTCCAGCTCTCCAGGTTAGACCCTGACTTCCTGCAGCAAGGGATGGACGCAGGGCTCCTGTAAAACAACTGAACCTTGACCCCAAGCCCCGAAACCCTAAAGTAGGGGGTCTGAACAATCAGAGCAGAGTTCGTGTAGACGTTACTACAAATAACGGGACTTTAACGGAATGCAATTGCTTATGTTTCCGACCCTTAGAATACATCGTTGAATTGAAGCTATGCGACCCAACGAGCATTGTCTAGCTTTGAGAATATTCCCTTCTTCAAAACGTCCGACATTAGGAACTCGGAAACCCGAAAGCCCGAAATTGGCTCTACAGTTTAGGGTTTCGGGAGTTTAGGATTTGGGGTTTGGGGCTAATAGCTTCAGAACTCCTGGTCCGCAAACCTACGGGGTTCCCTTCGCCTTCGGTGTCTAAACTCCGTTATGAGATCCCCCTAACCCCTAAACCCTAAACCCTAAACCCTAGATTGAAATCCTGAAGCCGTAGACAAGAGCCCTACAAGGACCGGTCGGAGCCTCCAAAACCCGGTCTTGGAAGGTCAGGGTTACGTCCACCTGACCCAAGGCTTCTGACCACTAGCAGGGACGACCCGAAAGCCAAAGCTGAAACATATCTAGGGGCCTTCCTCGCTCGATACCAGCAAGTCCCTTATGGCCTCTCATGTATTTATAGCCTGAGCATATCAAGCGCAGGAACAGCAGGAAGAGCGTGTGAGGCTGGGAGATGCGGATGCATGGTTTAATACGTGCGGTGCGGATCAAGTCGAAAGGCACTGGATGGTATGAAGGCTGATCTCGGAACATGTCAGTTGGGGTGGGGCTTTCCGGCTTTGATTTGGTTGGCGACTCGAGATCTAAATACACGCGGCAGTGGAAATCTTCACCCCAAGCATGATTGACACCAGAACGGAGCAGAACTGCTTAAGGACCTTAAAAAGCACCCAGAAGAACGATGTACAGGCAACGCACGAAAACAACCGGCGACCCTGATGTAAATCCTGCAGGAGCAGTGCTTCCCCAACAAACGCCCAAGAACGCCAACGCACCCTGACGAATCGACTCGATGAAATGCAGCGAGCAGTAATTTGAGAGGCATGCAGTGAGTCATGATTCTACCGACACACATGCTCATAAACATCACATGAGTAAAAAACAACCTTGACATTCCTAACTACAATGTCAAAGACAAATGGAGCCAAAATGTATGTGCCCATAGCCGCCCGAAGCCCGAAACGTATGACCCTTTACAGTATATATTGACCCAAACCCAAACCTTGAAGCCCTGCAAGATAGGGGGCCTCCACCAACCATTACGCCGAGGGCCATAGCGAGCTTGTTACCATAGCTATAGAAAGACACTAGGGCCATTAGGGATCCTAAGAGCCTGGTAAACATGCTTTTTTTTACTACAACCCCCGGTTTACTAAAGACAAAACGAAAAAAACCTAAACCCTAAACCCCTAAACCCTAAAAGGTTTAGGGTTTAGGGTTTAGGGTTTCTCTGTAGCCAAAAAAAGAAAATGTGAGACCCTGACCGGCCTCGGTAACATCCTCCTCCCCCTGCTTCTGCAGCTGCTGCAGAAAGAGGCCTTCAAGCCTCGACTTTACCTGGACATGTCGGTTTAGGGTTCAGGGTTCAGGGTTTAGGGTTCAGGGTTTAGGGTTTAGGGTTTTGTCGGTTTAGGGTTTAGGGTTCAGGGTTTAGGGTTTAGGGTTTAGGGTTTAGGGTTTTGTCGGTTTAGGGTTCAGGGTTGTGTAGCTCTGGGTTTCGGGTTTGGGGTATAGCTGTGATGGTTCGGCTTTAGGGTTCAGGGTTAAACAGGGTTTAGTCTAGGCTGCAGGGGTTTGGCCATGAAGCCCTGAACCCGAAAATATCCTGTAGGAACCCTTGTATTGTCCAAAAAACATGGATCCGTAATGCTAAACCCTCGAACCTAAATCCTACAGCTTAACCCTCACCCCGAAACCAAATCCTACACCCTAAACCCTAAATCCTAAACTCTACACCCTGCGCTAAGAAAACCATAAACCCGAAGCCTGAGCACGGAGAGCCAAGCGTCCGCGGAGATTGTGTCCGAAGGCTCGAAGCTCATCGGCGTTTCTGGGCCCAAAGAAGTTGCCCAAGAAGAGGGGGGGGGTTAGGTTTGAAAGCTTAGGGTTTAGGGTTTAGGGACCCTAAACCCTAAACCCGAAACCCTAAACCCTAAACCCTAAACCCTAAACCCTTTTAGGACTTTAAACTTTCGGGTGTCGGGTCTGTCATGTTTGTCATGTTTGGGGTCTAGGGATGTGCGTTCCAGGCTTCGGAATTCGGCTGTTGAGGCCTGCAAGTTGGGTGTACGGCTGCATCGAGGTTGTGTCGAGTTTGCAGCGCTGAGTTTTTCCTAGGTTCCCCAGTGGCCCCTTAATAGTAAGGCTACCCCAGAAAGAAAAAGGGCAAAAGGGTACTACTGGGGAACCTAATTTCACAAGCGCTGGGAACGGAGAAGGGGCTTGTGGGCCCAACTGCTGAGCAGATCACTGTACACGGGACCTTTTGACCAAAAGCCCGGTGCCATACCGAAAATCTTACACCATTGCTCCGAGAAGGTGCGGTAAATCTTAAGCAATGCAAAGTAATCAAACTAGCATCTGGATTGCCAAACTAAGATCTGCCTAGCAGCTCTTGAGAACCTCGATGAACACACGCATGGCTCAAGTGCGCTGGCTCAGAGTCTTGGATGCCTTGCAAAGGGCTCTCGGCTGCTTTCTCAACAGCCCCGCATAATCCTTAAAAATTAGTACGTAGAGGGTTTGGGGGCCCTTCTACTACCAAACTAGTATTGGTAATTATTTAGGCCCCTCATAGGCTCTAAGCATCAACCATCCGAGGAGCCACCAACGTCCGAAGCCACGAAGCCTCCCCAAATCCCAGTGCGGTAAGGCCAAGGATTTCGGGTTTCGGAACTTGCTGCCAGACGTTCTCTTCTGGGGCATATACTGACATACTCGCATGGCAGAGGGAGTAAAAGAATGATGCAGTTTTTGGATTCTTCAGACATTGGACTGCTTGTTGCGTTTAGGAGCTGAAGCCGATGCCTTGGCTGACTGAGATGTAAGGGTTTAGGGTTTAGGGTTTAGGGTTTAAGGTTTAGGGTTTAGGGTTTAGGGTTTAGGGTTTAGGGTTTAGGGTTTAGGGTTTAGGGTTTAGGGTTTAGGGCGTCACAGCGGTGACTTTCATTGGCTTAAGATCTCTGAGCCTGACACTGCGGACCCGTCGCGGATACATGTCTCAAAGCTCAGGATGAAGGAATGAATGAATGTAGGGTGTTGGGGGGTATATTATACTCTAGCCATATTAAGGAACCCCCACAACTTGTATAGGTAATTCATACGGCCCTATATTAGGATGCTCTACACCAGTCTAAGCCCTACTCAAACCATACCACCAGGATGCAGGGATTTGTGTTTCTGGTAAGGAGGAGTGCAACATGAAGAAGCATTGTGCAAAGCTTCAGGATCACGGCAGGAGAACTTGAACCCTAAACCCTAAACACTAAACCCCAAACCCTGAACCCCAAACCCTAAACCCCAAACCCTAAACCCCAAACCCTAAAACCCTAAACCCAAGTGGGAAGGATGCGAGGCTAGGGAAATCTTGCGTCGAGTTTGGGGCTTCACCATAAACGCATCAGGGAAGCCACAAAGAAGAGTACTACAAAGTACAAAATAACTACAAAAGTTCTTCAAGTTTGCCACCCCGAATCAAAAACTCCTAGACCTTCTATAACTGCTCAAAATCTTCAGGCAGGCCTTCAAGTCCGATGCAAAGCTTGGCCGATGCATCACAGCTGTGCAAGAACCCCAAACATCCCTAAACCCTAATGTAGGGGCCTAAATGACTACCAATACTATTTTGGGGGGCTCCTTATTATAGATATAGTATAATGGGCCTCAAAACAACACCACAAACCGACCCAGGGTAGCTGAGAGTGTCGCTGCTTCCTCCCCGAGCCAGGACCATACCTTCTCAGAGGCCGACGGGTACAGGCCTTTTTTGGGCTTCTGCGGATTTGGGATTTTTTGGGCGGCGGGCGTTGTGTGCGTGTTCGAGGCTTCCTAGGGTTTTGGGGGGCTTGATTCCAGTTTAGGAGGGCCACGCGCCTGCAATTGTCTTACTGCACAAGGGGAAAACCTGTGGAGCACGCATAGGCGCAGTACTAAAAGGGCTTTGATCTAGGGTTTGCGGTTTGTTGGTTCAGGGTGTAGGCCGTAGGTCACTGGGCTTTCAGGGATTAGGGCGTACAAGGCTTATAATCTATTTGGTATTACATTCCCAGAGAACCCAATAACCCTTAATTAAGGAATATGCCTTAAATCATAATATTTAAGGCCCCTATAGTTTAAGGTTTATTCCTTAATTCAGGGATATTGGGTTCTCTGGGTTACTGCTTCTGGCTGAAGTTCTTGGGGCAGTTTGAGGCTGGGTTTTTAGGGTTCAGAAGGAACGCCCGGATCCCTGCGTGCGGTAGATTCTTTGCCATGTTGCTAGGTGGCCCCGAGAGTGCAAGAGGGGGCTTCGTCAACGAAGCCTGATGGTCAATATCGCCATCATATCATCAACAACCACCATATGGGTAATTCTCTAAATTAGGGTCCCTTTTAGGGTCGTTTTTACAAGGATGCCGTAACTTACAGAACTACCCATATCATCAACATAATCAACCTCAAGGCGGTAGCGATGATGGCAGGGAAAACAGCAGCAAAGAGTGCAATATGCTAATAGTACTCTTGCCATAGCACAACGTGCTTTGATCATGCTTTCAGTCGTTGTGCTATCGCAGTATTCGGCATGACAACTTTGCAAACATTACACTGATACACATCGAGATGATGTTTATGCTATCTACCCTAAACCCTAAACTCTAAACCCTAAACTACCTCCATCCGCCGATACACGCTTCCGAGCAGATGACATGTCGTGACTAACACTGGCAGCCCCCGAAACCTATGTCCTTCGCCCTGCACCAGTCGGTAAGCCAAGAAGAAACACAAGGATCTGGCTACGTGGCAGCATGGTACCCCGGTACTCCCCATGCATGCTTGGAGGTTCATGGGTAGTTATAAGTGGAGTTATAAGTCCCCTAATATAGGTTATAACTAGAGTTACCCTACTTATAGGTCCACTTATAACTACCCATGAACCTCCAACTATGACCCCTTATAGACCCCTTATAGGATCCCTTAAAGAGCCCTTTTAGAACCCTCTTATAGATCCCGTAAAGGAGCCTACAAGACAGCTCCACCTCACCATCACTCGACAGGAAGAAGGTGGAGGTCTCCCCGGCTGCACAAGAGACGATCTTCCCCTGGGAAAGTGGGTTTAGGGTTTAGAGTTCAGGGGTTTAGGGCTTTGGGTTTAGGGGTTTAAGGGTTTCGGATTATCAACAACTTGGAGGTGCATGGGTAGTTATAAGTAGGGTTATAAGTAGGGTAACTATAGTTATGGCCTATATTCGGGGACTTATAAGTCCACTTATAACTACCCATGAACCTCCAAGTGGGAAAGTTTGGATTTAGATTTGGCCCATGATCCTTAAGGGAACCTTGGTGATTGATACGTCATTTGTCTAAGTGCATTGTCCTACCAGGGATACTGTGACATTCGTCGTGCTGCATTGCAGTTGGTACCGCTGTGCAGGTCACAGGTGAGCCTTCATATCATGTCTGCTGCCAGCCGCACTGGAGCACTCCTCTTGCTGCTACTAGTGCTGCTGCCCTTCTCATACATCCTGTTCTCATCAACAGAGCTGCTAGCCTTGATGCTGATGTTCTGGTGGTTCATGCATGGGCATACGCTTCGCTCTATCAACTCTTACTACCATGACCAGTGATGCTGCTATCGCTGTCAATACTGCTGATTTCACCAGCTACAGTAGCTTTCATGGCATTAAATCACAGGCACTCTTGGCTTTAGCATTGATGCACCTGCTATCACACTCATTCACCAGTGACATTGCCATCACTACTGCGAAAACCGTCATGATTACTGCCTTCGGGTCATGACTTACTGTCACGACGCTGGTGGCCATATCCTTACTGCGGCTGTCGTAACTCTTTGAAGCAGTTCACGTTATGACCATCGTTGTTGGCCGTATCGTCATCGCTCTTCTCCTCTGCGCCATACACGACTGTTCCAGCTTGGCCCGAGGACGAATGGCTCACGGCAAGACAACAGTTTCCCAGTTTTGCAGCTGCTTGAGTACTTGTCAAGGTCGGCTTGGTCTTCGCCGGTGGTGCGATGAGATGATTGCAGGTTGTTGCCGTGGTTGCCACCGCCGGGCCGGTAGTAATCGCTGTTGCAGGCATGCTTCTTGCTTGGAGTTAACCAGGAATGCTACAAGTACTGGTGCCACCAGTAGTACTTGTAGCAGTAGTAGTAGTAGTAGTAGTAGTAGTAGTAGCAGCAGCAGCAGCAGCAGTAGCAGCAGCAGCAGTAGCAGTAGCAGTAGTCGCAGTCGAAGTACGACGTGGTAGTGGTGGTGGGGGTAGTGGTTGTAGTCGTGGTAGTGGTAGCACTGATAATAGTCGTCGTCGTAGTTGGGTCGTCGTGGCCGACGGAGCGGTAGTCGTGGCCGTAATCGTAGCGGTAGTCGTAATAGTGGTGGTAGTTGTCGTAGTGGTAGTGGTAGTCGTAGTCGTAGTCGCAATGGTAGTACTATTCGTCGTCGCGGTGGCAGTGGTAGTGGTAGTGATAGTGGTAGTGGTAGCGGTCGCGGCAGCAGCAGCGGCGGGGGCAATAGCAGTGACTGTGGCTATTTTTTCCACTTCCGCTAATGGTACTGCTGGTGGTGGTGGTGGTGCTGCTGCTGCTTGTTTCCATTGATCTGAATGCTTGTCTTGCTACTCCTCAAATTCAGGCTACTGAACTTTCGGGCTCATCTGGTTGTGGATCCCATTCGCTTTATCCGTTCTATCACGAGCCCTTTTTGTTCTGACCTCAGGGCCTGGGAAGCACGCACAAAGGCATGATTTCATTCGGGCCATTCTATCCCTGTCCTTCTCTCCCTCTCTCTCTTTCTGTCTCTCTTTCTTTGGGTCTACATGTCTAAACCCCAAACCCCAAACGCCCTAAACGCCATAAGCCTAAGAACCTACTGGCGAAACTCCTTCTACCCACCCCCTAAACCGCAGGGGGCCTAAACCCGAAGGCGCGAAACCAGGGAATGACTTCGTCCTCTGCTGCGGCATCCACTGATGGGTGCCTGGGCAGGTCAGGCCGTTCAGGCGATCGGGGTTGCTCTAAGGTCTGGGCTTTGGGGCTTCGGGGTTTAGAGCTTCATGAAGGGTTTTAGAATTTAGCAAAGTCTTCTTCTGTAAGTGTTGCATAGAGTGTTTTGGGGTGTGTCAGGGCGTGATAGGGTTTGTATTGGGGTAAAGGGTATAGGATATCGGGCGTGCAAGCTTTAGGGCTTGAGGATTAGGGTTTGCGGTGGTTTCTTCGAAAGAGCCGAGCAGTTCCCTATGTGGCCTTTGCGACAAGGATCGCAGTCTTTGGGGTTCACATGAGAGTGTCGTAGCCCATGAAGAATCTATGGTGTTTCGGTGTGTTCTCCCGGCTTAGACCCTAAACCCTAAACCCTAAGCCCTAAACCGCCAACCTCACGCCGTAAAGCCCTAAACCCTAAGTCCGGGCCGAGTTCCGAGGTTCCCTGAATCCTTGGGGAATGCTTTTTGCATCCTGGGGCTCGGTAGATAAGCAGGTTATGCTTGGGATTACGCTTTTGAGCCGGCATTGCATTTTTTGCTCTAAAAGACTTCAACACAGTGGAGCCAAAACAACAACACAACGCTCGGCCCAAAAAAAGTCAATAACACGAAGCCCAAAACACTCAGAAGAAACAGACAAAGCCCAAAAAACGCCCTAAACCCTCACCCACAACCTGAAAGCTACACCCTAAACCCCGCCCCCCGGACCGAAAACCTAAAACCTCTACCGCGAAACCTCAAATCTAAACCCTGAACCTGCTAAACCCGCAACCCAAAACACCCGACGAAGCCTGTGTAGCTAAAGTGCCCGTTACACTAACCCCTAGAACCGGTATCCCATCTCTGCCAAGCCTCTAAAAGGAAACCAGAGCCCAATTCGAATCCCTAAAACAACCCTACTTGGAGGTTCATGGGTAGTTATTTGTGAAGTTACAAGTCCCCTAATATGGGTTATAATTATAGTTACCCTACTTTTTACCCCACTTATAACTACCCATGAACCTCCGAGTAAACTCTGCTGAGGTGCATAATGTCACCTGTGGAGGCGGCTGCCGGGGGGGAGGCTCGGAACGGGTTTAGGGTTCCGGGGTGTAGGTTAGGGGCTTCGAGTTGGGGATCTAGCGCACCGGGTCTAGGGTTTCGCACAGCCGAGGTTGAGGGCTGCAGACGGTTTGGTAAGGGCTTGCAATAGACTTCGGTTGGACCCCCTATCGTCACCGCCGTCTTGGTCAAGATCAAGATCATGTAATTCATGCTAATGACCACTAAACCCAAACCCCAAACCCGACACCCTAAACCCCTCGTCCTCCTCATCATCGCTATGTCGCCTTCAAGGTTTCGGTTGTCATGGATAGGCTGAGGCCTTCCCAGCTTCTGGGGCACTTTCATCAGGCTTCGTGACCATGTCAATGTTGCAGAAATTCAGAAAGTTATAACGACGATCATGGTGTCGAAGATATACGGTTTAGGGTTCAATGATGGTGTGATAGCACTTCGTATTCTTTTGCTCACTTTTTGTGCTATGACAGCTATCACTGTATTCAAGAGGTCTGACCAGTGCATGTTTGCAACTCCATACAGCTTCTGTATGATGATACGTAATTATGCGACAGTACTCACCCAACCCTATTCTATTTATTGAGGCCCAAAACCCTAAACCCTAAACCCTATTCTATTTATTGAGGCCCTATGATAGCAGCACTGGCACTACCCGAGAGCAGGATGAACGCCTGGTGGACCAGCTGCTGCGAGACTATGGGATCTTGCAGGGGGAGGCTGCGGCAATTATAGGGTTTAGGGTTTAGGGTTTAGGGTTTAGGGCAGGTTAAGGCTTTGGGGGTTTCGGGATTGAGAGATTGAGGGATTTTTGGGTTTGGGTTTCGGGTACTCACTACTGCTGCTGCTCGCGGAGTGTCCATGCCTGCAATGAGCCAATCCCTAGGCTAAACTCCTAGCTCTCGCTGCCCTCTCGCAGACCCCTGCTTTGTGAAACTGCCCACCAGGCAAGTACATCAACCTTCCACGTTAGCCCTAAACCTTAAACCCTAAACCCTAAACCCTAAACCCTGAACCCTAAACCCTAAACCCTAACCCTAAAAGATACCCCGAGCATGAAGCCGGACACCGCAAAGCACGCGCGCTGGGAGGAGTCGGAGGAGGAAGTGCGGGCGCAGCTGCAGCTGGTTTGTGGATGCATGCGGACTCTGCAAAAATTGGTCAGGTCCTACGTGGGCCAGGACATTGCAAGGGTCCTAACACCCTAAACCGTAGGTGCTAGGAGTTCAGGGGGGGGCTCTAGATGGCTGGTTTCGGTTTTAGCTGCGTTTCCCTTTCCGGGGTTTCCTGGCGCTGAACCCTAAAGGCCTAACCCTATTAACCCTTACGTGACTCTGTAGAGGCGGGAGTCTTTGTCTATATTCTTCCTTAGTGAGGTTTCATACCAAACCTCTACACAACCCTATAAAATTTTTGACTGCGGTAGCCCCTTAAAGCCTTCTAGAACCTTTACTTGGAGGTTCATGGGGAGTTATACGTGGAGTTATGAGTCCCCTAATATGGGTTATAACTACACTTACCCTACTTATAACCGCCCTTATAACTACCC
This sequence comes from Symbiodinium sp. CCMP2456, assembly GCA_905221635.1. Lineage (NCBI taxonomy): Eukaryota > Dinophyceae > Suessiales > Symbiodiniaceae > Symbiodinium > Symbiodinium sp. CCMP2456. The sequence continues at coordinate 82,134 of CAJNDV010004847.1, read as the reverse complement.
ATGAACCCTAAACCCTAAACCCTATAGAACCCTTTAAAGGAACCCTTAAAGGAACCCCATAGCTCCACTAATAACTACCCAGGAACCTCCAAGTACACCACGAAGGCCCGCAATGTCCCTGGGCCAAGCCCTAAACCCTAAACCCTAAACCCTAAACCCTAAGCCCTAAACCCTAAACCCCAAGGAGCTGGATGAGCCGAACCTGAGGCTGCTGCCGGATGCGATACGCAGCCATGGCGTCTTTGAGGGGCTGATGAACTGAAGCCTGGCTTAGGGTTTAGGGTTTCGGGTTTAGGGTTTAGGGTTTAGGGTTTAGGTAAGATGAAGCATGAAATCGACAGGTAGATCAGATTAAGAACAGGTAGAGGAGTGTCTGCTAGCATGAGTGTCATTCTGATTCCCTGTGCATGTCGTTTATTGTATATTGTGATGTTTTGGATGTTCCTTTGTGTGTGTGTGTGTGTTCTTGGTGGTGTTTTCGCAGCCCTCTGGAGCGCATGTGGAGCCCAAAAGAGCCGAGGTGACCCGGCGGATGCAGAGAAGATTCGGCGCCTCGTGGAATACCGGGGCGGCCCGAGCTCTCTGGTCAGGGAGATGTGTGCGATAACCGTGCCTCGGCATTTAGCAGCTCCGGCGGGTTCGACGCTGTCCACTAGAACCCCCCGAAGCACCCCAAAACCAGCTGCAGGTCCTGAACAGTGAAAGAGCACCTAGCAGTCCGAGTCCTACATACAGGTACCAAAGAGACACTCTGTGGCGGGAGCAGTTTTGGCACTTCCGAATGCCCGTAACTGTGGTGGTAACACGAGTCCATCCTCAAATGTGACCGGGACAGCGGCGGGAGGGAGCACGATGATTGAAATCGCAAACGGGGAGCGCAATTTCGAGTTTCGCCGAAATCCACGGCGGGATTTGGAGACCACGGCAAGGCCCCGAAGAGGAGAATAATCCTGCATCCCCGCAAGACGGGTTGGTTCTGCGGAAAGAGCGTGATTTAATACTGTGAATAATCAGAGTATTATGAATAGTAATATTCACAAGAATTAAGGCAAACTCGTATGAACAATTCTTACAAGAGTGGTAAATATGAGTGATATTAAGAATGACAAGAAGAATTCAATACTAGTAGTACTAATAATAGTAGTAATAATAACAATAAATAAATAATAATAGAAATAGTAATAATATCAATAATACTAATAATAAAAGCCGCGCCACAGCCTTAGTCACGAAACGGCCATGGTCCGTTTGGGGCGCTTCGCGGTCACAACCAATTCCTTTTCAGTGTGTGGAAGCTCCGTACCTTTGCCACACTGGGGAAAATCCCCAGTCGGAAATTAAGTAACGCTTGAACGGGTGTACAAGCTCGAATGACGACCTGGTTTGCAATCGCTGTCAACCACCCTACCATACCCCGCAGAACCTACTTACTTGGGGGTATCGCCCCTCTCTGTAGACAATGAGCCAGTTTGTATTCTTTGATAGACATACGAAGTGCATAGTTTGTACTTGTGCACCATAGGTCGAGGTGTTGGAAGAGAAGTGTAGCAGACTGCAGCAGGTTACAGAGCAAGCGACACATGTAGATCCTATATTGTCCTATATCTGTATACACATCTTGAAGACCGACAGACCTACAGGGTTAAGTCTTTATCCTTCACATCGAGGTTGCATAGTAAGAGCAACTGACGATATTAACAGAGATGCTGGCCCTGTGTTTGTTTTTCTGCTTCTCGGCCCTCTTGTGAGGTATCATCTGGTCTTCATAGCTTTGCTGAGGTTTTAGAGGGCTTGGAAAGGGTTTCAGAAGGATTAAGGATTTAGGGTTCAGCGTTTAAGGTTACGTGTTTGAGGTCCGCAAGAAACCCTTCAGGTGAAGCTTTACACGCATTGTTCGGAGAACGACCGCCGCGTGCCAACCACTCAGCAGATGCTGCACGAGATGGACGACACTGGGCTATAAGGAAGCCACATGATTTACTATAGATCCCTATTATGGTAACTTAAACACTGGCCTTTAAGGAAACCATATTTACCATAGATCCCTTTTTGTGGTAACTTAGATAAGTTCCTTAACAAGAGCCCAGGACATGCTCTTGGGGATCTCCGGGACCTACTTCGACAGGTTGCTGGATGAGTATCTGCGAAGGATTAATCATGTTCGCGATTCCAACGAGCGTGGGCAGCATCTCGGTCGCACGGCTAAGGTTTAGGCTGTTGGGCCGTTAGAATGGAAGGCATGGGAGAGAGAGGGCCAAGCAATGGACACCACGGAGAGTTTAGGATCTGAGAATGCCAGACCCCGTTTCGTGTTTCGTTTTCCAGCTTTTGAAAATTGAGGTTGAAGGAGACCTTTGGCCAAAAATCCCAACCGCCCTAGCCCAGAGCCCAGAAGCCCGGACGTAGAAATCCCGGATTCGGATCCCAAGGCGTTTTCGAACCTATTCACATCATGATGCTACAGGAACTTCCGTTGCTGTCGCTGTTGCAACTGCAACTGCTCGCTGTCACGGCTACCGCTGTCGCGTACGGTTACTGCCCCTGCCCCTGCTTCCCCTTGCTGCCCTTGCTTCCCCTGCTTCCCCTTGCTGCCCCTGATGCCCCTGCTGCCCTACTGCGCCCCTCCTGCCCCGCTGCCACTGCTGGTTTTGCTCCCCTCTGCCCCTGTCTGTGCCCCTGGGCCTGCCCCTGCCCCTGCCGCTGCCCTGCCCCTGCCCCTGCCCCTGCCCCTGCCCCTGCCCCTGCCTGTTGCCACTGCTGGTACTGTTACTTTCGCTGTTACTTCTGTTCCTGCTACTGATACTGTTAATATTACTGCTACTGCTGCTGCTGTTACTACTACTATCACTATCACTACCAGTACCAGTACCATTACTACTACTACTACTACTACTACTACTACTACTACTACTGCTGCTGCTGCTGCTACTACTACTACTACTGCTGCCACTACCTCTGCTACTGCTACTACTGCTGCTTCTACCTCTACTACTGCTACTACTAGTACTAGTACTAGTACTTCGACTACTT
>CAJNDV010004847.1:47899-58733 GCA_905221635.1 Symbiodinium sp. CCMP2456 | reverse complement strand
TAGGGTTTAGGGCTTTGGGGTTTTAGAGTTTGGAGCTTCGGGTTTGTGGGAGGGTTTTCCGTTACGGCTCGTTGCTTCGGCTGGTCGGTTTCGGACTTAAGGACGTGGGGTCAGCGCGATGACGCTTGGAACTGTCGAGTCAGGGCTTCTAAGCTCTAGTTTGGTGCGTGTGGGCGTTACCCCCCAAAAATTAGGGTTTAGGGTTTAGGGTTTAGGGTTTAGGGTTTAGTTCAAATTATTCTCTCTGACCTTCACCTTCCTAAGCCCCCTTCGATTGTTGTCAGAACTTCTCCGACTCAGGGAGCTGGTCTCTTGAAGGATCATTTGTGGGTGGGCCCTGATAATGAGGATCAAACCATGTACCGTAGAGCCTCTGTCGAGGGCTCCCTGTGGCTGCAAACTCAGATCTGGCTGCTAGAGCTCAATGCTGCTGGAAAGACAGGTGGTAGGAGGTTTAGGGTTTAGGGTTCAGGGTTTAGAATTTAGGATTGCGGGTTTAGGGTTTGGGGTTCAGGGTTTGGGGTTTAGGGTTGCAGGTTTAGGGTTCAGGGTTCAGGGTTCAGGGTTCAGGGATTAGGGTTGAGGGTTCAGGGTTTAGGGTGTTTCTGGATTTCGGCTTTGAGTCTCGCTTTCCGTCTGCGGCTGGAGCCTCAGAGGATCTGAGGCCTTCATGAGCGACCCTTCCACAAGAGAAGTGCTGCAACTCCTCAAAGCAACCCTAAAACCCTAAAACCCTAAAACCCTAGAACCCTAGAACCCTAAACCCTAAGACCCTAAAACCCTATAACCCTGTAAGACCCTAAAACCCTAAACCCTAAAACCCTAAGACCCTAAAACACTAAACCCTAAACCCTGAAACCCTAAAACCTAAACACCCGGGACACCACAGCTGGCCCCAAAAGCCGCTGAACTCCAAGCGACTCCCAACCTAGAAAGCAAAGTCGCGGCTTAAGGATTTGAGGTTTTTGTTCAGTTTTAGGGTTTAGGGTTTAGGGCTTAGAGTTTAAGGTTTAGAGTTTAGGGTGTAGGGTTTAGGGTTTAGATTTTAGGGTTTAGAGTTTAGGGTTTAGAGTTTAGGGTTTAGGGGCTTCGGACTCTGCGTGGCAAGAGCTCGTTGCTTTCGAGTTTGGGGCTTTAGGCTCCAGGGTGTGGGGAGTTGGAGCTTTTACTTCAGAGTGCGGGCTTGGAATCCTAATCATGAAAGACAACAGCAGCCGACGAAGCTCATGTTCAGGGTTTAAAATTAGGCTTTAGGGTTTAGGGTTTAGGGTTTAGGGATTAGGGTGCCCCTAATCTGGTACTAACGTAAGTTCAATTACCAGTATCTTGCTCAATTGTTACCGTTTCTTTTGTTGCTCTGATGACAATGCCTGTTGTATTACGACTACGATGGTTGCTATCATCTGAATATCTGCCATATTTGCCTTTTTGTGAACATGTTGAAAACGATCTTGAAGCAATCGCTGCACTAGCACACTGTTGCAGAGATGTCTTTGACACCCCGCGAAGCACGTTATCATTCGCCAGCGGCAAGTTCGGATCGCAGTAAGGTGAAGAGAAGACCCAATTGCTGCGAAGACAGAGCCAGAATTACTAGGATGCGGGTGTGGGGTAGGATTTCTGTGTTTAAGGTTGTTAGTTTCAAGTGGTTTAGGGCTCAGGCCTAGGGTCAACAATTCAGTGTCAACATGACTACGACATGATAACAAGGCGAAAACTGCCACAAAACTACCACAAAAGGCGATCTCCTGGCCCTAAACCCTAAACCCTAAACCCTGTGGTATTGTGCTTGACACACCAGGCCAAGGGAAGATCCTAACACTCCCACATCCCGCGCTCGAACAGCTTCTTGGGTTTAGGGTTTAGGGTTTAGGGTCTAGGGTTTAGGGTTTAGGGTTTAGGGTTTAGGGTTTAGTGTCTTATTGCTATCCGCCCCTTGCCGAGGCAAGAACGTTTGTGGGCAATCAGAGCCCAAATTTCGCGGACTTCTCCAACTGCCAACGAAACGACTGCCAAGAGCTTTCCGACACATACTTAAAGTTGCAGCAGAGTCGAGAAGAAGGCAACTGGAGAGGCATTGTAGATGCGCCGAGTTAAACTCGAAAGATACATGCCCTGAACCCTAAATCCTAAACCCCTCATCCTAAACCCTACTGTGACAAAACCTGGACCCTAAAGACTCTAGCACCTGAGCCCCCAGACCCTAAATCCGAAATCCGACTGTTACGAAACCCGGACCCCACTTCGAGGTTCATGGGTAGTTATAAGTGGAGTTATAAGTCCCCTAATATAGGTTATAACTGTAGTTACCCTACTTATAACCCTACATATAACTACCCATGAACCTCCAGGTATACCCCAAATCCTGAAACTCTAGGCTCTAAACCTCCAAACCCCGAACCGTCTGGCTGTCGGAGGGCCGTTGACAACAGCTACCTCTGTAGATAGACAAATAGATCGGTAGATCGATAGGTAGATCGATAGATAGATAGATAGATAGCCAGGTAGATAGCTAGCTAGCTAGGTGGGTAGGTAGATAGATCCTACTTATAACCACCCATGAACCTCCAAATATGACCCCTTAATAGACCTCTTATAGGATCCCTTAAAGAGCCCTTATAGAACCCGCTTATAGATCCCTTAAAGGAGCCTTATAACTACCCATGAACCTCCAAGCAATGTCACATGCTACCGACACGCTTTGGTGGCGACTGCCGCTCCCGGACTCGGGTGGTGCTGTCTCCTAGGCTTCCAGGCGTGCGACCAACGTCGGATCACGATCCAGAGCTTCAGGGTTTAGGGGCTTTGGGTTTAGGGTTTAGGGTTTAGGGCTGAGGGTTTAGGGTTTAGGGTTTTGCTATGTTTAGGGTTTAGGGTTTAGAGGCTTTGGGTTTGGGGTTCAGAGCTTTGAGTTTAGGGGTTGAGGGTTTGCGGCTCAGGACATAGATCTTGAGATGTAGGATTTTGGGTTAGGGCTCAAGGGTTCAGGGAGACTTCGGAAGACTACACTGCAACTTGTAAGCTCCCGTAATTCAGACACTCGTGCATACAACAAGGGTTTAGGGTTTAGGCCTTAGGGTTTAGGGTGCAGTTTGTTCATCAGACACACTTCCACGATCTTCTGCTGCCACACTTCAGTCGTATCAGTTCCTTCCAAGTCTAAAAGAATCTGTGCTCTTGAGCATGATCACTTGGAGGTTCATGGGTAGTGTTATAAGTGGAGTTATAAGTCCCCCAATATAGCTTATAACTATAGTTACCCTACCTATAACTCCACTTATAACTACCCATGAACCTCCAAGTGAATGGTGACTGGCCCACCTGAACCCACTTTTTTCTTTAGCAACCCCGACGTATCATTGGTATAATCCGCAGTCGAGATCAGAGTAGTGAATTGACCAGCAGGTCGAATAAGACCCAGAATCGAACCTCTAAACTGGGGAACGGCCAAAGCCTCTACACACCCTCTAAGGCTGTGAATGTACTTACCATGTTGCGTAGCGAAAACTGTAAGACTCTACTAGACTCCGCTCCGGAAACCGACGGCAGCTATTTGAAGCAAGTGTCCACTCTCTGATTTCCCCTAAACCCCCAACCCTAAGCTCTAAACTCCTAAACCCTGAGCCACAACGCCCTGTCGGGTGGCTCTGTGCCGCGCGCGCCACGGCGGTTGCTTTCGCCATCACCTTGCCGAGACTCGGGTTCGGGTGCTGGCGTCGACGGTGAGATCCTGTTTTGATACAGGTTCAGAGTTTAAGGTTTTGGCTTTCAGGTATCTCAATAATTCAAAAAGATCGGATCAAAAACACAAGAGCCACTCCCAAACTCCTCATAGAGGCACCTTCATGACTGGAACATCTTTCCGGTGTACATTCTACTAGTGGAGTTCTATAATAAACCGGTGCCTGAGCAAGTAGCGCAGGGTTTGGGGTATAGTATAGCCTATAACTTATAACTTTATCACCCAAACCCTATAAATCCCAACCCCTAAACCCTAAACCGTATACACCCTAACCCCTGAACCCAAACCCCTCAACCCTAAACCCTAAACCTTTTTCTACTGAATTACAAACCTCTGTAGCACCCGGCGAAGCCTCGCGCTTCGCTGCAAGCACCTCCTTCCCGGCTCTCTCCCTGGGAGGACAAGGGTAGCTTAGGGCATTGCTCTTGTCGGTTTGGGTTGAGGGTTTAGGGTTTAGGGTTTAGGGTTTAGGGTTTAGGGTTTAGGGTTTAGGGTTTAGGGTTTAGGGTTTAGGGTTTAGGGGGAGTTAAGGACTTGTTGAGTGCACGATTCCACTTCCCTGGTCTTGCTCCTGGTTCTGGTTTGGAGTTTGGGGCGTAGGGTTTAGGGTCTCGGGTGTGGGGATAAACTGATCCACACCACTTCCTCAGTGGATTCCTCAGTGCCCGCAATCCCCAAAGCCCGAAGCCCTTAACGTAGGGGCCTTAATAATTAGATTAGGGTTTTGCGGGTTTCTTATTATAATTATAGTTTAATGTACCCCCCAAACCCTATTCTAATTATTTAGGCCCCTATATTACTCAAGCTAGACTCTGCACCCTAGACTCAAACAAAGGACACCCCCAAACCCAACAACACACCCTAGACCCCCCAGAAATGGAATAAGCATACACCCACCATCTAGAACCCCAACGACTGACATCTAGTATAAACCCGAAGAGTGAACCCCTAAATCCTCATGCTTGGAAAGGCTGAAGCACCCCGAAGAACGAAAACCAAGCCTAAACTTGTAAAGCCTAAACCCAACACTGAAAGTTCACGGACCCTTTAAAAACAAAAACTAATCCAGCCTCCGCCGCTACCCCTTTATTGAAGGCTCACGGACCAGGTTTTGAGGCTTTAGGGCATACTCACGGACTAGGGTTTGGAGTTCGTGGTTCAGGGCTTCGAGACGATCCTGTAAAGGCCATGCTTGCAGGTTTTTGGAAGGGGTCAATGGATGTTAGAAACGAGATCAGGCATTCAAAACCCCCGAACCCTGAACCAATGGACCAAACCCTAAACAGCTCCCTAAACCCTAAACCCAAAACCCTGAACCCTAAACCCTGAACCCTAAACCCTAAACCCCTAAACCCTGAACCAAACCCTAAACAGCTCACAGGACGAAACTTCGAGCCCGGTAGAAGGACAGATAATGGAATACAGTGAAGTATAGCTAGGTTTAGGGTTTGAGGTTTGTAGGGTTTAGGGTTTAGGGTTAAGTCATAAAGTATGGCACCATGTCGTGTAAAAAGCCTAGTCTAATCTAGTCTGGTCTGGCCTAGCTTCGTCTGTAGTTGTAGTTATTATGGCCATGGGAAAACAAAGAGTGAGAGCTAAGAGTTTTAGTTGGACAAGGGGCTATAGATATAATTTGGGGTGGCCTGGTGTAGTAGCAGAGGACAGGAGGGCAGAGTATCGTATTGTACCAATATAACCTCAAACAAAAAGTATCAGAAGACGCAGCATAGGGTAAAAGTAGAGTAGTAATATACTACAGTAAAGTAGTTATATAGTGTCAGTATTAGTATAATAGGTAGAGTCGAGTAGGATAGTGTAGAGTGAGTTTGGGTAGAGTAAAGTTCAACAAGCGCAGCATGATGCAACAGCGTATCCACTGTATCACAAAAACGAAAGGTCTTGCATACGATGGCACTACCTTAAGCCCCAAACCCTCAACCCTAGACCTTAAACCCTAAACCCTAAACCTTAAACCCTAAACCCTGAACCTCAAACCCTAAACCCTATATAAACCTTAAACCCGGGACCCTAAACCCTAAAAAATCCCAAACCGATATCTCCGAGCCTTGCTTCGGCATGGAGTCCGGCTTTTTGCAAGACTTCAGACCTGGGAAGCGCGAAGGTCTCGTGGCAGGGCTTCTTGCGTAGGGTCTGTTTGGAGAGTCCCGGTAATTCGGTTTAGGGTTTAGGGGTTTAGGGTTGAGGGATTTCGGGTTGTTAGGAACACGCAGACATGTCCATGCTAGATAAGCAGATGGCTGTATAAACAAAAGATAACTGCATAAACAGACCTTGGGTAAACGGAAGGATATCGGGAGAAATAGAGCAGGTTCGAAGAGGCGCTCGAGCTCCTGAACCCTAAACCCTAAACCCTAAACCCTAAACCCTAAACCCTAAACCCTAAACCCTAAACCCTAAACCCAATGAAGCTAAACGAAGCAGGGCCTAGGGCCATTGAAGCCAAACGAAACACGGTCCTCGCGGCATCTTCTGGCATTCGCCGTATGCTTGGTGACGTACATGTTGTTTCTTCAGGCATATGAAAGTTTCATGAAGTAGGGATCCCTCGAGGTCGAGGTCTGTGAAACGGAGGGTCGCAGAATCCCAATATATTTAGAGTCTACATCGAGGTCCCTTAGCCTTCGAAACCCCCATATGGGAAGTAGAGTAAGAGTAAGTACTCTGTTGGCAAGTTAGGTCCCCAGCGAAAGTCTCATCTCGTTGTGGCTCACACCTCGCCGCCGCTCGCTGCTGACGGACTGGCGACTGATGTGATTCAGCTCATTGGCTCATTGTGCTTCCAGATGGGTAAATGTCAAAATCATGGTCCCACCGTGTAATTCTACTCTTAAACCCGAAACCCTAAACCCTAAACGCTTTTGAGGAACTCTATGTAAGTCCTTAACAGTTACCCATGTTTTGGGGGTTCCCTATCATAATTAAAGTATCATATCCCCCAAAACCCTATTCTAACTAGTAAGGCCCCTATATTATCTTCTTCCTTTTCCTTTTGGGGATTGGGGTTTGGGGCTTGGGATCTGGACACAGGGGCTCTCATGCTTGGGGTTCTGGAGCCCATGGCTGTAGTGTGCCGGGGGCAAGAATTCGGGTTTAGGGTTTAGGGCTTTGGGTTAGGGCTTTGGGTTAGGGTTTTAGGGCTTTGGGCTTAGGGCTTAGGGTTTGGGGTTTAGGGTTTTAGAGCTTAGGGCTTAGGGCTTAAGGCTTAGGGTTTAGGGTTTAGGGTTTAGGGCTTAGGGCTTAGGGCTGAGGGCTGAGGGTTGAGGGTTTAGGGTTTATGGTGTTTGAGTGACTAGAGCCACAAGAGCGGTATCAGGCACACCAGATGCAACAATACCAGCCACAAAACAGAAATGCTGCCCCCAGCCCCTAGCGAGAAGCCCCCAGCTGAGCTCAAAAACACGAGTGAATGGAGCAGGTAAAACCTGAACCCCCGACCGGCGTCTCGCGAGCATGTTCGATCGAAGCTTTCTGCGTTCAGGATCGGAGGTGCAGCGCTCACTTAATGGGTTCAAGGTTTAGTTTAGGGCTCAAGTTTCAGGGGTTGAGGGGCGGCACCGAAAAACTCGAAAGCCACAAAAAGCAGCAGAACGGAAACCACAGATCAAACAAAGCTCCCAAAGCCGAAAAAAAACGGTGCAGAATCGCTAGGTACTCAATCGTTTATCCTGACCCAAACCCTCACACCTTGAACTAACACACCTACCCTCTCAAATCCCTACTTGGAGGTTCATGGGTAGTTATAAGTGGAGTTATAAGTGCCGTAATATAGGTTATAACTATAGTTACCCTACTTATAACCTTACTTATAACTACCCATGAACCTCCAAGTACCCTCTCAAGCCGTAACCCAGACCGAAGCTCCCAAACGCCCAAGCCCATAACCACGGGCCTCGCGTGAACCAACCTGTGCGCAGAGGCTTCCGACTTGGTTCTAAGGGTGCCTATAAGGGTTTAGGGTTTAGGGTTTAGGGTTTAGGGGTCTCTGCCAGGGTTACTATACGGGCGTCCAATGGCAGCAACGACGACGACACGTAAGAGTGATAGTAACGACCAACTGTCAATGACACGCAGATTAACAACAAAACAACAACGAAGAAGGATGAACCACGCAGTGACGAGAGCCACACTAGCTGTAACACGAAGAATAGTCATGAATGAGAACCATACAAGAAACAATAAGAAAGACCATAATCCCATGAACACTCCCTAGGCCCTCCCCTGATCCCCAACGACAACCCTCGACAAGGATAAAGGTGACCTAATGTAGGGGCCTTAATAATTAGAATAGGGTTTTGGGGGGCTCCTTATCATAATTTATCGTATAATGTACCCCCAAACCCTTTTCTAATTATTGATGTTCCTACATTATAGAACCCCTATAGTGACCCTTACGGTATCCCTTTGAAGGAACCCTTTAAAGGAACCCTATTCTTCTTTCAAAGCCCCTACATTACTCAGCTGCTAGACGCAGGCCTGCTCCTTCGACTCCTCGGTCGGCGTCTGGAAGGTGCAGATCCTGCGGGTCTCTTTTCAAGGGCGGGGGAAAGCGGGGTAGGGTTTTAGCCTAAACCCTAAAACCTCAGCCCAGGATTGAGTTTAGGGCTTTGGGTTTTGGGGGTTTGGGGTTTTTTGGGTTGCGGTTTGCGTTCCAAGGCTGACAGGGCCTTGGGATCGTGGATTAGTTTTTTTTCGCCTTGGGGCGCTGTAAAATCTCGGGCCGTCGCATCTGGGCGTTCATGAGTTTGGGGCTGTGTTTGGGAATGCAGGGGTGTCGGGATAAGCAGTTTGAGGATTTAGGCCTGGGCTTTGAGGAGTTGCACTTGTGTGTGGCTCAGCTCTTCGGATTTAGGGGTTTGGGGTTTAGGGTCTGGGGTTTAGGGTTTAGGAATTAGGATTTAGGGTTTAGGGTCTAGGGTTTAGGGTCGGGATTCTGGCTTAGGGACAACGGTTTTATCAAGAATGGTTGATCTCTTCTTGGGGATGGGCGTGAGAGACTTCGACTGGGGCGTGGGGGGGGGGTCCATTTGAGCCTTTGGTATTTATGGCCTCCGATGTTTTAAGATATATTATATTGTACTATTCTATTCTATTCTGTTCTGCTATACCAAAATGATAGCGAAAGATAGCGAAAGGTGATGCTTTAAGGGATCTATTCCTATATAACAGTTCCTTTAAGGGATCTATTCCTCTGGTGCTGGTTTTGATGGGAGGGAAAACAGAGCGGCGGAGGACCAAGACGACTACGAAGGTCGGGACAGAGGATTCCAACAAAAGGCGACGACCACAAAGACTTAAGAAGATCGCTATCTGCTACAAGTAATATACGGGCCTTAATAAGGTTCAGGGTTTAGGGGTTTCGGGGCCCATAATACTATAAGTATATTAAGGAACCCTAACAATAATAAAGGGTTTTGGGGCCCATTATACTATAATTATAATCAGGAACCCTAACAATAATAGAGGTAACTATTTAGGCTTCGATATTACTTTTAAGGGCTCCTTAAAGGGATCTATAGGGGTTTCTATAGGGGGTACTAGTATCGTGCTCCCTCATCCCTAAACCCTAAACCCTAAACCCTAAACCCTAAACCCGAAACCCTACACCACCGTATCGTGCTCCCTCATATTGCTAGTCGGGTTTCCTGCGCCTCGGACGCAGTCCGCCTCGCTCGTCCCTCCTGTCCGGAAAGAGAACTCTGTGAAGAACAGCGCGGTTTAGGGGTTAGGGTTTAGGGTTTAGGGTTTAGGGTTTAGGGTAAAGAACAGCATGAGAAGTCGCACCGAGGACACCTTCAAAAGTTTGTGTTTCTATGCTGAAGGGCTTGGCGACTGTCGTTTTGGTTAAACCTGGCCCCCATAAACTCGCATCCAGGGCTTAATATCGGCTGCGGCTTCGAGCCAAGTAAAACATGATATAGGGGCCTTTAGAAAATAGAATAGGGTTTTTGGGGGGTGTTTTGCTATCGCGATGGTAAGGAACCCTAAAATACAATTGGCAATTTGGGCGTCCGTAATACCGTAGGGGCCCCGATGATGCGAAAGGCTGTGCGTTTTGCACTGGTGTTGAATCGGGCGTGCAGGGAATAGGATCGCGGGGCCAGAGGCAGGAAGAGTAGAGTTTGGGGTTTGGGGCCTGAGAAGGGTTGGAGATGAGGATTTTGAGGCCTTGTGTAGTAACGCATTAGCATGCATCACAACAACTGCCAGTATTCGGCTGGAGACAGCGCCCTCGGTTTCTGCGCCTGGAGACATGTAAGGCGGGTGAGCCAGGAGACACGGATCGAGAAGAGCAGCCCGAAACCGTGATGCCCTCAGATCGTGCACCCCTTGAGGCCTTCAGTCGTCCCTGTGGCTTCAGGCTCCGGGGCTGTGGGTTCCGAGTTGAGGATTCCGGATGCTGAGTCTCCAAGAGTAGCGAGGGACAGGCTCTATTGGAAAAATGCCAAAAAAAACAACTCCTCAGCTCGAAACGCCCTCAACCCCAAGCCTCCCCCTCCCAAAGAGAGAGAGAGAGAGAGAGAGAGAGAGCGTGAGAGAGAGAGAGAGGGGGAGAGATTGGAAAATTACAAAACAATACGTATCACGTAAACAAACACTGAATTCTCAAAGTATCCCCAAAGCCTCAAAAACTGTCATACTATAAGCCCCTTCATCAAAATCTACAGGCAATAACAAAACTTCAGAACCCCAAAAAAGATCGAGACAAACAAAAGCAGATCGGGCAAAACAAGAAAACGATGAACCCGAAACCCCCTATCAAAACCCTTTATAATGCCCTTATCGCGGTCTTCTATTGCCCAGATAGCACCCGCAAAACTACCCTTACGAAATCCTTTACAGTAACCCTATACTAACAGTTACAGTAACCTTTATTATAGTAGAAAAGCCATGAAAAAAACTTATACTAACCCCCTTCGAACCTTAACCTTTACAGTACCCCCCGACTNNCCCCCCCCCCCCCCCCCCGCCACCCTTACCTTTTAGAGTAACCCCCATACGAGCCCTCGAGCCCTTTGGAGGAACCTTTCTATCTCCCCAGAGAAGTGCTCTGAACCCTAACCCTAAACCCTA
>CAJNDV010004847.1:28934-44829 GCA_905221635.1 Symbiodinium sp. CCMP2456 | reverse complement strand
ACCCTAAACCCTGCAAACAAGAAACCATCCTAAACTCTGCTCTTGGAAAGACCTGCCAGAGGGGAGCGCCCAGTTCGAAAATTTCCCTGAATCAAACAACCCTAAAAGGCTAAACCCGAAACCCTAAATCAATCTCCATAATAAAGGGGCCTTAATAATTTGAATAGGGTTTTGGGCTCCTTTGTACTAGAATTATGATAAGGAACTCCCACAATAGTATTGGTAATTATTTAGGCCCCTACATTAAAACCGACACCCTAAACCCTAATCACCTACTCCCTGAACCTTCAACCCCTAAACCCTAAACCCTAAACCCTAAACCCTAAACCCTAAACACTAATTCGGCAGGGCCTGGGCGTGCTCCTTGAAGACAGACAAAGCGGATCTCAGCCTTGCGAATCATGGGTGTTAAGGGTTTGGGGTTTAGGGTTTAGGGTTTAGGGTTTAGGGTTTAGGGTTTAGGGTTTAGGGTTTAGGGCTTGGGGTTTAGGGTTTGGGATGTAGGGGTTTGGGTCAGGGGTTTAGGGGTTGGGTTTCAGGCTTTGTTTAGGGTTGAGGGGTAAGGAGTAAAAGGTTTTGCGCAGCATGCCAAAAAGCTTCTAGTTGAGGAGTGTAGGGGTTTTGCAAGATTGCAGAGTTGCTCGTAGAGTATTTTCTTCTAGGCTGTAGGATTCCAAAGGCTGAAGTGCTGGAAGGTGGAGACCCACACTTCTGCCCTCACCCCCTACATTTCCCCATCATCGTCTTGAATACCAAGGGCCCTTCGTTACTGTAGGGCAGATCCTTAAATGAGAATAGGCTTCTGGGACATATGTCATAATTATCGGGACTCTACGGAATTATTCAGACCCCTAATACGGAAGCCTAAGGACTAATCCAGGCAATTCTTCAATCCCCTACATCTTATAAAAGCCTTCACTTCAGGCGCCGACGTTTTGGCGCGTGGGTCGTCTCTCCCCAGGCAGAGGCCCACCTGAACGCGTCTGCAGGCAGATTTGGGTTTAGGGTCTAGGGCATCGAGCAAAGGGAGCCCAGACGAAAAAAAAACATCCTTGAACAAGCATGAAAAAAGGAGGGAGGCACGGATTATCAGCGGGTCTTTTTTTCCCAGACAGTACATCCACCGTTCCGGAACTCACAATATAAAACGAGCAATCTTGAGAACTAGAAGAGTTTGGGTAAAGGATTGTGTGTCCAATGGAATCCTTAGTATACAAACTGAAACCCCATATCCACGATGATGCTGCTGAGTTCCATGTGGCTTCCGTGGTGACATAGCATGTGAGATCATGTTCGGAATATCAAGCACAAGCAGCAAGAACGGAAAGAGGGTTGATGCCAATAGCAACTGCATAATATAGGGGCCCCTAAATAATTACCGATACCTTTTTTTTTAGGGGGTGAGGGGGGGGGAGGGGGGGGGTCCTTATTATTATATTTATACTATGAAGGAAACCCTTTTCTAATTCTTAAGACCCCTACGTGACCCTAAACCTTAGGTCCCTAAACCCTAAACCCTAAACCCTAAACCCTAAACCCTAAACCCTAAACCCTAAACGCCCAAACATCGACAGATCATAAACGCAGGAGCTCAGGGTCTCGGGCCCCGAGCTTCGGGCTTCAAGCTTTGCTGAATGGCTCTTTGAAAGGGAAAGAGCTCTAGGGTTCAGGGTTTCCCAGGGTTCAGGGTTTAGGGTTCAGGGTTTAGGGTTCAGGGTTTAGGGTTTAGGGTTTAGGGTTTAGGGTTAGAACTCTAGGGTTCAGGGTCTAGGGCTTAGGGTTCGCGGTAGTTCAGGGTTCTCTGTTAAGGGTGCAGTGGGACTTTCGCTCGCCTGACTCCCTGCCCAATTTGGGCTTGCACTGGAAACTTGAAAAGAAAAAACACCCCAGGGTTCAGGGTTTAGGGTTTAGGGTTCAGGGTTTAGGGTTCAGGGTTTAGGGTTTAGGGTTCAGGGTTTAGGGTTTAGGGTTTAGGGTTTAGGGTTTAGGGTTTAGGGTTGGAGCTCTAGGGTTCAGGGTTTAGGGTTCAGGGTTCAGTCTTTCAGGTTCAGGGTTTAGGGCTCAGGGTTCAGGGTAGTTCAGGGTTCAAGACGCGAAGACGGCATCTCCGGCAGCCAGGGCCTTCTCGACGAGCTCCATCGACAAGACCTCCGGCCGTGAAGTGCAGGGTGTATGTATATACGTATGAACACTGTTTAGGGCTTAGGGTTTAGGGTTTAGGGTTTAGGGTTTAGGGTATGTATGCATGTATGTAAGTGCGCATGTGTATTAACATTCGGAGTACAGCCACATGAATGGACGGCTACGCTTACGACGGCGACCGCGACAGTTTATTTAATACTCAGCTCATTACTATTCCAGTTGATTCTCTCGCGATGAAAGCCACCACTGCTTCTGTGACTATTGAACTGACACTGTTGTCGCTGCTGCCATGAATACCTAGCGCCTTTGGCTACAGAGCTTCCCCAACTGCTGTTGCCGCCCTTCTCATTCTCTTGCCGCCACTTCGACTATGACTTCTTCTTTAACCGTAAGACCTAAAACCCGGAAAGCCTGAACCCTAACCCCCAAAACTCCGAACCCCGCACCCCGAAACTCAACAACCCGTAAGCCTCCAAACCCCCAAGAAGTTCACTAAACCCGAATGGCTTTAGGGTTTTTTCGGGGTTTAGGGTTGAGAGGTTTAGGGTTTAGGGTTTGGGGGGTTTGGGGTTGAGGGTTTTATTAGCATGGTGTCTGAGGCTCCCACGACCAACCGAGCGCCGCCCCCAGGGTGTTGTTCCGCATCTTGGAATTGATTTATTCGGGGTTTAGGGTCTCGGGTTTAGTGCTTAGGGCTTAGGGCGTAGCTTAAGGTCATCATAATCGCTACCAGCATCGCCACTAGTTCGTCGCAGTTCTACTGGTACGAATAACAATGGAGCAGCAACGGCAGCAGCAGTAGCACTAGCAATAGCACTAACAGTCGCCGTCAGTGGCAGTGGCAGAGGCAGTTGGAGTAGCAGTCACGTCGCTTCGGTAATGTTTGCGCTGCTAATACTACTCCCCTGCTGCTGCTGCTACCACCACCACCACCACCGCAGCTGGGCCTCGACCACTCTTCATCTTTCCAAAAGCATGAGCCCCAAAACCCCGAGAACACTCAAACCAATTAGCCCCGGACCACCAGCCTGGAAGAACATGCACGACGTCCTTAGGGTTTAGGGTTTAGGGCTCCTTGGGTTTCGGGTTTAGGGCTCCTTGGGTTTAGGGTGAAGGGTTCCTTGGGTTTAGGGTTTGGGGATTTATATTTTACGATACTTCTAATAAGGAACCCCCGAAACCCTAAACCCTAAACCCTAAACCCTAAACCCTAAACCCTAAACCCTATTCCAATTAATAAGGCCCCTACACCCCAAAGCCCTAGCCCTTGAGCCTGAGCCAAAGAAAGGAAAGCCCAATCTCGCGCATTGTAGGGATTAGGGTTTAGGGTTTAGGGTTTAGGGTTTAGGGTTTAGGGTTTAGGGTTTAGGGTTTAGGGT
The DNA here is from genome assembly GCA_905221635.1 of Symbiodinium sp. CCMP2456. Classification (NCBI taxonomy): domain Eukaryota; class Dinophyceae; order Suessiales; family Symbiodiniaceae; genus Symbiodinium; species Symbiodinium sp. CCMP2456. Next base: position 41,308 of record CAJNDV010004847.1, on the reverse strand, counting down.
TTAGGGTTTAGGGTTTAGGGTTTAGGGTTTAGGCCGCATCTTGAACTTCCCTGTCGAGTTTGCGGCCGTCCAGGTTGCGCTCCTCCTGCACTGAGGCTTCGTCACTGGACATGGGGGCTTAGGGGCTGTTCTCTTCAAGAGTTGAAGCAGCCCGGCGCAGCAACGGCCAACGGCAGAGCCAGATCAAAACGCAACAGTGCAAGAAAACTTTGCTTACTACAAGACTTACACTTTTGGCTGAACGGAATGATGTCTGCCTCCTCTTCCTACTGCTGCTGCTGCGGCTATACGACTCCGACAACGTCCACCATGACTAATGCCACTCATACTGGAACCACCGCCGCCGCTGTGACCACCACCACCAGGAGGAAAACTGAGGTTGTTGTTACTGCTTGCACTACTGTTACACATACTTTTGCAAAGACTTCTTCTGCTTCTTCCTACAACTGCTGCCACTAACATTCACAAGCAATCCCTAAACTCTCAACCAATGCTCCTGTCCTTGAAAAGGGCTCTCGGAACAACCCCCCACAGGCCTCTGGCAACTCCTTTGCACCTGAGGACAGAGGGTGTGTTCTTGCTAAGAGGCTATAGTCGCCGGAAGCCACGTATCTACTCTATGTGTGGGAAATAGATGCATGGTTTTTCTAAATTCATGTGTTTATGTTTCTATGCATGACAGTACATACACATAGAATAAGAAAATACGTCTACATACGACAACACATACATGAACCCTTAATAGCAGCTTAAACTTACGTAAGTCCCGAAAGAAAGACCCAGGAGGAGTCCCGGTCTCCCTGCAGTTCGATCCTTCTTCGATTCGAGCATTCTGGGGTTCAGCTCCATTTTTGGGCTCAGGTATCGAACCAATGAATTCTTGGTTCAGGGTTTCGGTTATGAAGCCTTCCGGCGCGAGGGTTTCTGGGTCAAGGTTTCGGCCGTTTCGGTGGCTTTGGGTTCAGGGGGTAGGGCTTCTAACCCTAAACCCTAAACCGTAAACCCCTAAACCCTGAACCCTAAACCCTAAACCTTTGGTCATCGGATTCTTTGGGGCAGCTTGACTTCGAGAGCCGGCGGCTGCGAAAACACGAAGAACCAACAGGGTTTAGGGTTTAGGGTTTAGGGTTTAGGTCTGCACTGTTCTCATCGTTGCGACTGTTGGCAGTTGTTTGCAGAGTCATGACGGTACGGGGATTCAGGGCATCAGCCACTGCTTGTTTGGAGTTTACGGTTCAGGTGGAAGTATGTTTCAATACTCCCCAAACCCTAAACCCTAAACCGTTTCGCTACTCGCAGAAGCTGGGAATCAGTGAGGAGTTTGATTCGGAGATCAGCACTCGACGCCGGAATACACGGATCACGGCCGCGGTCTATTGCTAAATTGAAGGTTAGGATTTAGGGTCTAGGGTTTAGGGGGTTAGGATTTAGGGTTTAGGAGTTTAGGGTTTAGGGTGCGGCTTTTTGCGCTTATGGAGGGGAGCCGACCTCAGTGATTCCACGGGGTCCAGCAAGCAGTATGGGAAACTTGGTCAATGCGCCTAAACCCTAAACCCTAAACCCCAAACCCTAAACCCTAAACCGTGATCCCATATAAGACTCTGCTAAACCATTAAGACAAGGCACGGCGAATTGTGAAAGCATGAGACGTATAAAACCTTGAAGGTCAGTTACCCTAGTTCTTACCAAATGCCTAACCCTAGACCCTATAGACCCTACAGTAGAAGCCAGGAACCTGGAACATCATTATCCTCATGCTTTTCATGCATGTACAACGCTGATCAGCCTCAACCCAACTGTCTTGGGTTCACTACAAACCCCTCAACCCCTCAACCCCTAAGCCCTAAACCTGCACGCCAAGGGTTGCTGCCTTCCCTGAACCCTAAACCCTAAACCCTAAACCCTAAACCCTCAACCCTACCTTGCGCACGCACATGCAGCCATCCGTCCATCTTGTGGTGGCTCAGCGGCGTTGGATTCCTTTCTCGCGTTGCGGGGCTTCGGGGGTTTACGGGGCTTAGGGTTTCCCAGAGAGCCCAATACCCCTTAATTCAGGAACAGACCTTAAATCATAAATATTAAGGCCTCTATAATTTAAGGTATATTCCTGAATTAAGGGGTATTGGGCTCTCTGGATTAAATAGTTTAGGGCTTAGGATGTAGGTATGGGGATTAATCTTAGGGTTTAGGTCACTGCGGGCAGCGTGTTCGACAACATCGTCCTGGAAAGAAGCAGGGCATCACGCTTGTAAGCAACTGAAGGGCGACTCTTGATTCAGACAACCCCAATGCCTCAAAGTAAATGGCTCCTAAACCCTAAACCCTAAACCCTAAACGTGCCCAACTTTGGAGTCATGGCTGGGACTTGAAATTTCGGCTTGCGGCCTGGGGGATTCCCGGGATCTAGATGGAGGTAAGGGTTTATAAGGTTTGGGGTTGAGGGCTTAGGGTTTAGGGTTTAGGGTTTAGGGTTTAGGGTTTAGGGTTTAGGGTTTAGGGTTTAGGGTTTAGGGTTTGGGGTTGAGGGCTTTAGGGCATCGTAGGGTTTAGGGGTTTAGGCTTTAGGGGCTTAGGGTTCAGGGGTTTAGGGCTTTCGGGGTTTACGAGTTTAGAGTTTAGGGGTTCAGGGTTTAAGATTTAGCCTTTAGGGCGTCGGAAACAGGAAACGGCAGGTGATAAGTAGGGTTACAGTTGAGCATAGTTGAACATCCTGAATCGAATAAACTGGTCACAATTTCATCCTGCGTAAAGGCGTTTCGGCTGTTAGACACTCACGGGACAGAGCCTTTAAAGGAACCCTTAGCGGAATCCTTAAAGGAACCCTTAAAGGAACCCTTATAGAAACCCTTCAAGGAACCCTCAGCGGAACCCTTAAAGGATCCCTTAAGGAACCCCTTAAAGGAATCCTTAAAGGAACCCCTTAAAGGGAAACCTCAAAAATCCTGAAGACAGGACCTAAACCCTAAACCCTAAACCCTAAACCCTAAGCCCTCTCTCAGTTCCGGACATCTTGAGGACGGCGTTGGGACCTTTGAGTTGCTTCTTTCGGGCTGCGTAGGGTTTAGGGCTCAGGGCTTAGGGCTTGGGGTTTGGAGCTTAGGAGTAGCGCGTTCATGGCTGTGGGCTTTTTCGTCTTCGGAGTTTGAGGGTTTGGGGTTTCAGGTCTTAGGCGTTTCGGCTCTCGGGTCTTCGGGTGTAGGGTTTAGGGTTTAGGGTTTAGGGTTTAGGGTTTAGGGTTTAGGGTTTAGGGTTTAGGGTGAAAGCCTGAGATGCTATAGGCCCCGACTCCTAAACCGAAAGTGCCTTAGATTAAAGAAGGCCCCGAACCTTAAACTATAAACCCTTAACCCCAAATATCTTACCTTTTTAAGGACTTATATAAGGAAGTCATAATAGGGAACACTGGAAAGGTAGGTTCTTTAGGGTCCCCTAAACCCCTATAAAGACCTAACAAAAATGGAATCCTACAGACCCGAAGGCCCAACCGTAAAGTCCGAAGCCTTGCAATTCCACTGCTGGAACGTTCGACGCAAAACCCGTCAAAAACCCAGGACTCATCTAGCTATTTTATGGAGAGGCCTTAAAATAGAGAGGCCTTAAAAAAGCAGGAATGGAGTTCTGGTGCAAGTTATAACTTCTAACCATACTGCCGCAAGCATGAAGATGAACTCGGCGTTCGGAGGCGACTTGTGTTTGAAAAAGGGGTCTGCTGCATCGACCGGAATCCGGAACCTTCAGCCATCCTTGCTTGAGAGCCCAATGAAAACCAACAAAGGCACCATAGGCAACGTAAAGTTTGAACTCACCTGGGTTTTCGAGCCCCATGCCACTCATGAATCAGGCCCAACTAGCTCTTGCCAAAGCACGGCAATGGCCACGGCGGCCTTCGCATGACCCCTCTCGACGGCACAGTGCAGCGCTGTGCGACCCCACCTCCAGGCAGCTATGCTTTAGAGCGGCAGTCAGGCGCGAGGGTGTAGGGCTTTGCAAGGTGAATGGAGGCTTGAGGGTTGAGGTTTCGGCGTTTAGCATTTAGACTTGCATTTCTCCTTTCAGTGGGTGTGAGAACTTAAGATCCAAAATTGTGCGCTTGCAGGTTTGGGTGGGTGGGGGGGGGGTTGCGGTCTGGGCAGAATCTGGGGACCTGAAGGGTTGGAATAGGGTTATCGGGGTATCTCGTAGCATAACTGTGCAGGGACTATCACGGAATACTATCACCAGTGATTCGGACCCCGACTTCAGGTAGTGAGGCCGGCCACCCTCCTTTCAAGACGAGAGAGCCGGATGGGTGCGATGTTGTTGCAAGGTCTTGGGCACGCTTTTCAACCTTGTGGGGATGGCTCTTTCTGCTGTTGTGGTTGCTCTTTTCCGAGCCCTAAACCCTAAACCCCAAACCTCTTGATTGAGTTTCTCTTCTCTACTGCCGGCTCTTTCGAGCTGCTGGGTCTGTGCTACTTAACTGGCTTTGAAGTAACCAGGGAGAAGAAAGTATAGACTTTTATTTCATACTGGTTCCTTTAAGGAAAAGGTCTCCCAAAAAAATGTATTAAAGTATGGTACGCCAAAGCCCAGTTAAGCTCCCTTGCTCCCTGCATCCTTCCAGCGCCGGCCTGTCTCTGCGATCCACCTCCTCCTCGAAGCTTTGCGTGGAGAGGAGGACCTTCACCGCCTTCTTTCGGGAGCAGCGTGATAAAGGGGGCTGCTAGAGTACAAGGCACAGAAGAAGTGGTGGCATGTGGCCGTCAGAGGCTGGTAGGCGAGGTTCATAAGGTGTTTTGAAATTTCTATGGTGGGTTTACATGGCTCCAAGAGTTGTTATGCGATTTTTAAGGGCTTCGAGCTCAAGGCTGCCCCGACCTGTAGGGTATGGTTCAGGCTCAGGAATGCGGTTTGAGAGTTGTTTCGGGTTTAGGGCTTCGGGGTTTGGGGCCTGCGGTTCAGGGCCGAATGCCTTGCCACTGTCACTTGGTTTTGTCGTCGGAGTTTCGGCTGGCTGCGCAAAGAGGGCATTCATGGTTGGCGGGCTTCCTCCTCTGCTTCTCAGGGTTTGGGGTTTAGCGATTTGGGCTTGACACTTGGATTTAATATTGATCGGGCTGCCAACCTCGTTGCACTTGTGCCTTACAGCTTCAGGCACATCTGAACCTGCTGCAAAACACCACCCCAGCCACTTCAACCCTGAACCCTAAACCCTATCGGCCCTATCAGCAGCTTCGGCTGTGACATATTATTCGTTTTCTATCACCCGACATCTCAAGCCCGAAGATATCTTGTTAGAATGTTAAGGTTGAATCTAAGCTTACATCCAATAATTGTAGGCATTTTGATATTTTCTTTGTTGAATTTTAACAGAACTACGGCTGATGATATAAATCCTGCATTACCTATAATAAGGAATGTACCATAATTCCCATAGTTTGGGGTCCCTAAGGTAATGCAGGATTCATAAAAATTCAACACTTTGATTGAAAATCCTCAGAGGCTCCATCCATGCTTGGGAAGACGAGGGGCCTATCGAGAGGGCTCTGGGGCTTGGCGGCGTCGGGCTTAAGTTAGGCTAATGTAGCGGCCTTCATACTTAGAATAAGGATTAGGGATTGGGCATATTATACTATAATGCTAAGAAGTAGAATAGGGATTGGGTATTATACTATAATGTTAATAATTAGAATAGGGATTTGGGTGATATTCTACGATAATCATAATAAGGAAGCCCCCAAAATAGATGTTGGTAATTATTTCGGCCCCTACATGGGTAGTTTTCTAAATTGGGGTCCCTGTGGGGGTCCTTTTTATAAGGGTGCCGTACTATATTGGGGACCCAAAAAGGGACCTTAATTTAGAGAACTACCCACATTACGCCAGACCCTGAAACTTAAAGAGTCTCACAACTCCTGGACCCTGCGTCCTCCACCATGAACCCTAGGACCTCTAAACCCTAAATCCTACATGCAGGTTTAAGGCTTTAGGGTTTGGGGCTTTAGGGTTTAGGGCTTTAGGCTTTAGGGTTTAGGGTTTAGGGCATTAGGTTGGATTAGGGGCTTAGGGTTTAGGATTCATGGTCCTCTGTCTCACCGTGAAGTGCCGCAACATGCAGCGCTGTCTGCCCATTCCGGCCCAAGCAGCCTGCTGACAGCAAGTAGGATTTCAAACTTAACGTGCACTTTGACTGTAAGAAGAATCTCGCAAAGCGAATCAAGGAATGTACGAAAATACACATGCATGTAAAGGTACTTGCTTGCGTTTTATGAACTATTTGTTTGTATGCACAAAAGGTCCATACTTATATGTCTATGTGTGTATGTATGTTTGTATTTTTGTTTGCTTATCCTTGTGCTCATGCTTATATATATATGCTTGTGCTTTCGGTTCTTAGGTTTGATTCGTATTAACATCAATATTTCCATTTCGTAACTCACATTCATATTTCACATTTTCCAGGTTCTGTCATATTATGATATTATACGAAATTGGATCCTAATTTGATGCTATGTGAGTCATTAATGGTCTTTACTGCTACTGCCCTTTACTGCGGTAAATGCGCCTGATTGTCGCAGCAGCTTTTCTTATTGATGTTGCTGCTAGTGCTACTAACATTACTAGTCATTCTCACTGACACTATTCTTGCTACGGTTACTATTGCTGCTGCCAGGAAAGTCTGTACAAGCATGGTGAAATGCTGCCAATGTTCTGAGTACTATTGCTGTTGTTCTTACTCCCTTGATTCATGCTATTCTTCCCTGTACGATGATGAGTATGAAGAATACTGCTTGGCTTCTACTGCTGTTCTTGCTAATGCTTGCGCTAGTGTTAACGCCGTTGCGCGGTTCTGGATATGCGCACCATGTGCTCAGTTATTCTAAACTCATTGTTTCGAGTCAGACACATGGGTAGTTCTCTCAATTTTGCTAATATCGACATGGTTTGACCACAAGCAGTCATGCAGTTTAGGGCTTAGGGTTCGAGTTTTCCGGGGACGGGGCTAGAGCCACAAAGAGTCGATCATGATGCTGCAAGTCAACTTAATACCGTTAGTTACAGTGGATTCGCTGTTCGTAAAGTACCAGAACGAGTCATTTCTCAGGTCTTGATGTTTGTTAAAACACGATCTTCATAACCATCATCCTCGCCATCTTCAACATCATCGCTAACCTGGCCATCTTCATCATCATCCTCATAGTCATCATCCTTATCATCATCCTCATCATCATCATCATCATCATCATCATCAGAAACCCAAGTTTTTTCAAGTTGGCTTAACTACAATTTCTCAAAACGCTGAAGAACCCAGCATTTTACACCCTCGAACCACTGAAAACTACCAGGCGCCAGGAGGCGCGCAACCCTAGTAGCAGTGGCAGCTGTAACCATAATCGTAGTAGTAGTAGTAGTAGTAGTAGTAGTAGTAGCAGCAGTAGTAGTAGTAGTAGTAGTAGTGGTAGTCGTAGCAGTAGCAGTAGTAGTAGTAGTAGTAGTAGTAGTAGTAACAGTAGTAATAGTAGTATATAATAGTAGTAGTAGTAGTAGTAGTAGCAGTAGCAGTAGTAGTAGTAGTAGTAGTAGTAGTAGTAGTAGTAGTACTCACATCGTCTTGCGAGATGCCACAGCGCAGCGAAGATTCTGAGCATCGTTACTGTCAAAGAAACAAAAAAAGGATTTGTCATAGCTTCAAACTGCCCATATAACCATAAGCCTACAACCATAACCACCTGTAATCCTAAAGTACACTCACAAAAGCTCTACACTCTGAATACAAAGCTTAAACTTTAAATCCTAACCTAACCGCAGCCGCAAGCCCTAAGTCAGGCCCAGCAACCCCGAGCCCCAAAGCCCTGAACAGAAGAAGAACAACGAAAAAGAACAGAAGGACACCTCCAAACAAAAACACCTCAACCCTAAACCCCTAACCCCCAAACCCCCAAACCCCGAAACCCTAAACTCAACCACAAAAAAAACTTAGCTTCGCACCTGGAAGTGCCAATAGATCCTCGCATTGGAGGAGCTCTTTGAGGCATTCTGCCTCGCCCAGGAGGGCGGCAGGACGGGGGCAGGGCTCTCCTAAATTGTGGGGTTGCTTCGGGTTGCTTGGGGGTTTAGGTGAGGGTTTAGGGTTCAGGGAATATGGCATCGTTTAAACTCTTTGAACCAGATTAAACCAAACAAGTTTAAACTCTTTGAGCCAGATTAAACCAAACAAGGCCACATGTTTCGACCTACGTCTTTCAAGGTGTTCGTTCAAAATCCAGAACATTTGTCCTCTAAAGAGCCATACACTCTACTGGGGTCTGCAGGCTCTTATGGGCTTCCATAATGGGGCAACTTAATGCTTTGTCCAGGGGTAGTTGGAAAGGGCTTTCACGCTGATCGACAGTTTTGGAGACGAGCCTGTGCTCGGAAAGCCCGTAACACGCTCTTTTCTTGCTTCTTGCAGTGAATGACAAGTTTTAAAAAGTATGGCTGTAAGCTCGGTAGCCATAGCTAGAATTGTTTGCAACTCACCAAGTCCCGCTATCGTCCTAAAAAGTCTTGTGTCAAGGTCTGAAAGCAATTGAGACATGGCTGTGGAGTTGGTGCATGAATGTGCGTGAAGTGCAGGGAGCTGAAAGCAGCCTTTTCTGCCGCCGTCTTGCCAGTCAGTTCAAAAAATGGTCTTTGCGCTGGAAAACGTCTTCTCGTAAGGTCCCTATCGAGTTCTGCCAGTGGGCAGTGGCATTCGGGAGTTCTGGTGTGGGTGTTGTGGGGGTTTTGGTGACGGCAAGGGTTTGGGATTCGGGTAGCTGGTCTATCGAGTTCGAGGTTTGACGATTTCTGCTCCCGGCCTTCAAGCAGAGGGCGTCAATTCCTCCTAGTTCGTCTCTCTACCCTAAAGCCTTAACCCCCAACCCCAAAACCCTCCCCTAAAACCCTAAACCCCTAGACCTCAAAGCCCCAACCCCAAAAACAGCCCCTAAAACCCTAAACGCCTAAACCCCTTAACCCTAAAACCCTAAACTCCTTAACCCTAAAACCCTAAACCCCATCATTCAACCGTACCCCAAACCTCTGCAGTCTAGCTCGGGGCCAGTCATCGGAACCTGCAAAATCGAATACTATAACTATAGGGGTTTAGGGTTTAGGGCTTAGGGGCCTTAATGAACTAGCATAGGGCTTTGGGGGCTCCTTGTTATAGCTATAATCATAGTATAATAGACACTAGTATACTAGACCCCAAAGCCCTGTTCTAATTATTGAGGCCCCTAGATTATACTACGCTGCCTCAGGCAGGCCCTTCTCCCGGAACGCTGAAGCCCTACACATCTCCCTGAAACTCAGAATAGCGCTATAGACCCTAAGTCAAGACCGTTGCGAATAGTAATTCCTCAAAACAAGGTCGCCTCCCAAGTCAGAGCCCCACGCCTTCCAAACCTCAAACCTGTGAATTCCTCTGAGCAGTTGGCCTCTCCATTTTGTGCCGCGACGTGCAGAGCCGTCCACCCACGCCAGTCCTGCGGGAAGCTCGTGGGGCTCTTGTGATTGCGCATGCTACTTCTGACGATGTTGCCCTCGCTCATCCCGCCTACTGGGGCGGCCGACCGGTCGACCAGGAGTAATATAGGAACCTGATTAAGAAACCCTGGGTCAAAATTGGGTTCTTACAAAGAAACCCTAAACCCTAAACCCTAAACCCTAAACCTAAGCCCTAAAACCTAAACCCTAAACCCTAAACCCTAAACCCAAATATACTGGGGTTAGAGTCCAAGGAATGGGTGGTGTAAGGTCTCGGGTTCGGCCTGACAGTTTGGATGAGAGCTCGGAGGTTGGACCCAGGCAGCAAGGGAGCCACTACAAGTAGCGCTACATAAGGACGTGTACATATGTAAGTGTATATGTCTATATATATATATATATACACATATATATATATATAGATATATACATATATATATACATATATATACATACATATACGTGTATTCATTGTTCTATAGCTGTATCTCTTTACTTATTCAGTTATATCATAACCGGCATGTGGACGACTTTCCCATTCAGGGCTACTGAACTTCGGGGATGAACCCGGTCACAAGCAGCGGTGGAACGAACTGGCCTGCTCTGGACGAGAAGAGCTGTTAAAGGCGTAGTGCCGCAACCGTGTCATATACCCCAAACCCGGGTCAAGGCGTAGCTGAAACGGCATGTTGCAAAGTATAGCATCATGTACTCCTCAAGCCACCTGTCTGGACAGCAAAATCGGGCACGCGTTCGAGCCCAACTGAATGAGAACTCACCCTCAAACTCAGAATTCGGGAGAGGGCCGTAGAGGATCTGCTACGCCACCAACCCGTGCACATGGACCAAATTCTGCATCATAATCCACATGGCGCGGGGCACCTAAGGTATTCAGGGTTTTGTACAGCCAAGAGAGTGTCCACACTGTTGTGTGGAACCTGAGATCGACGGGTGCAAACGGAACAGAGGATCGGATGCAAAAAGTTCGGAGCACAAAAAAATTAGGCAAACATGAAGTTCGTAAGGATGCATCTCGAGACCCTGAACCCTAAGCCCTCAGGTTTAGGGTTTAGGGTTTAGGCTAAACCATAGTCGATGCCGGTATAAATAGCCGTTTCGTCTGAAAGCGGCTCCTTTGCCGCTGCAAAGTCGGGGATGCCTCTGGCCAGGACGAAGGCGCAGGGCTTGCTTGTAGTAAGTAGGGTTCTAAGTAGGGTAGCAATAGTTATAACCTATGTTAGGGTTTAGGGTTTAGGTTTTAGGGTTTGGGGTTTAGGGTTTAGGGTTCTAGTTATAACCTATATTAGGGGACTTAGAACTCCACCTATAACTACCCATGAACCTCCAAGAAGGGCTCAGAACTCAGAGCCAGAGCGCCCCCACGATATCCTATTGGGTAGTTCTCTTAATTAGGGTCCCTTTTGGGTCCCAAATATAGTACGGCACCCTTATAAAAAGGACCCTAAAAAGGGACCCTAATTTAGAGAACTACACATACCCTATTGGCTTCAGAACGACCCGAGCCATGTCATACACAGAGTCTGCATGCGCGATGCCTCGGTGTGCATGGGGGGACAATAGGGAATGCTTCTCAACGTCCTTTGACCTTGTCGGTAATATCGGCATGGTGACTACGGGTTTTGGTTCTTGTTCAACCTTATGCCGACGTCGTTTGGGGTCTGAGGTTCAGCAACGCCTTTCAGAAGGATATCCTGTACGGCCCCTTGGACTCGATGTACAAAAAGAGACGATTTTCTAACATAACCCATCTAAGTTATGACTTCAAATATGAACAGCAGAGCTTTTCTAAGGACACCCTGTTTCGAGTGTGCTGCGAAACCTGTGAAGAGACTGAATCGAACCCTGCATCACACCATCAAGCCGAAAATCTCGCGCCAGGCACAGCCCCTCTTCCGTCCTCAAAGATCAGAAACTGGTCGAAAGTACAAAAACGCAGATTTAGCGATTTTAAACCCTAAACCTCAAACCCTAAACCCATTTAGAGACAAGTCCTGGATGAGAAAGGACAGGGGGCGAGGCGACATGCAACACGCAGAGGTCCACCCGGTAAACGCCAGATCCTCCAGGCATGATACCCTCTCGGAACGGATATAAAACCCCTCGACCTGTAGTGCAGGGGCCTTAATAGTTAGAATAGGGTTTGGGGGGAGGGTTCCTTATTGCAATTATCGTATACTCTACCCCAAACCCTATTCTAATTATTAAGACCCCCATAGTAAACCCTAAACCCTAGACGTCTAGAGCCCTAAACCCTAAAATCTCTAGAATCTGGACCTCTAGAACGCCACGACCCTAAACCCTAAACCCTACCCACTAACCCCGAAACTACTAAACCCTAAACCCTAAAACCTAAACCCTAAACCTCAAGAACCCTGTTTTCACACCCTAAAACCGAAACCCCCGGGCCCCCCGCCTCGGAGTTTGGAGGACTTTACCAACTCGGCGCAGAGTGCGTCCAGGCCCTCCTGGAGAGCTGTGGGTTTCGAGTTCAGGGATTCGGATTTAGGGGCTTAGGGATTTCGGGATGTTAGAGGTTTCGAGATTTTAGGGGTTTAGGGGCTTTAGGTATTCCGGGATTCTCGAGATTTTAGGGGTTCAGGGGCTTAGGTATTTCGGGATTTTCGAGATTTGGGATTTTCGGGATAATAGGGGTTTTGGGGTTCAGGGGCTTAGGGATTTTCGGGATTTTAGGGGTTTTGGGGTTTAGAGTTCTGGGGGTTCGAGCCTTAGGGGTATAGGGCTTAACCCTAAACCCTAAACCCTAAACCCTAAACCTAAACCCTAAACCCTAAACCCTTTCTATAAGGCTTCCATAAGGTATATAGACGTTCTATAAGGCTCCAAAAAACGGTAACTACCCACCCTGA
>CAJNDV010004847.1:13760-28834 GCA_905221635.1 Symbiodinium sp. CCMP2456 | reverse complement strand
AAACTCTAAAGCCTAAACCCAAACCCTAAACCACCACGCGAAGCTCTAAAGCCTAAACCCTAAACCACCAGAAACTCTAAACCCTAAGCTCTACACCCCAAACTCTACAGCCTAGACCCTAAACCACCAGAAACTCTAAACCCTAAACTCTACACCCCAAGCTCTAAAGCCTAAACCCCAAAACCCTGAAGGCCTGGGCAGCCGCATGCAGAAGAGACTGCTGCGAGACCTTGGCTCAAGCTTCGATAACCGCTAAGCTTAGGGTTTAGGGCTTGGGGATTTAGGGTTTGGGGCTTAGGGATGTAGGGTTTAGGGTTTAGGGGGCTTAGGGATTTAGGGCTTGGGGCTTAGGGTTTAGGGCTTGGGGATTATGGTTTAGGGATTTAGGGTTTAAAGGGTTTGTTTAGGTTTAGGGCGTAGGGCTTAGGGATTTAGGGTTTAAGGTTTAGGTTAGTCTTTCAGGTTTCAAGTTCACGTTTCCGGGTTTAGGCGTGGAGGCCCCCCACCGTTGAGACATTATGCATTAGCCACTTGAGTCATCACTTATAGAGCCAGCTGGCTATCTACTATCAACCTTGCCATCTGTATATCTACCCATCCACCCACCTATCTGTAACAAACGTAACCGTACATGTCAGCAGTACTGTCGTACTTTGGTGGACAACAGCTGTAGGAACAAAACAAAATGTCCGAAATTGACCACTACTCAATCCTCAATCACAAACTCCAGGCCCCAGGCCTCAATGGGAGCTCCCTGTTGAAGCTCGAAGGGGCGAAACTCTCGAGACGCTTAGCACAGGGCTTTGGCTTTAGGGTTTAGGGTTGCATAATTCGGAGACCAGTCTCACACAACGTGGAACCAAAGGGATCTTTGAAGGAATCGTTGATGACCACAAAGCACCTTTCAAAAGCGGGCTCCGAAGTCAGAGCGTTGTAAACCCTCAGTCGAAAGCACGACAACACTCCGTAACCCCCAACCGAGAACACGCAACCCCCCCAACCAGAAACCCTAAACCAAATCCCAAACTCTGCAGCCCTAAGCCCAAAAAACCCTAAACCCTAAACACTAAACCCAAACCCTGAACGCCCAGGGTCTCAATCAAAACTGCCCGCGGCTTCTATCTCCGAGGCACTCGATGGCGGAATCCAAACGGATTAAAATCCTGCCGTTCCGGGACATTCGGCTGTCATGTCAAGATTATTCGTGTTGAGGGTGCCAGGGTTTACGGGCTAGGGTTTAGGGGGCTTAGTGGATTAGAGTTTGGTTGTATTTTGTAAAGCATGGGGCAGCGCGTGATAGCAGAACCCGTCGTTCCAGTCACACTAGCACACGTGAAACTCACGCTGCCGCCTGCTAGATCCTTGGGGAGGCTTCATGAGTCAGTCTTTGGGGGCTTCCGTTCCGGTGTTAATTACAGTTGGGAGTTTATGGGATCGTTACAAAAGCCACTGGACTAATCTTCGCGACTGAACACCCCCCTTTGGTGAAACTCCGGACCCCCACCGAGAACCCCACACTCAAGGCTTGCCCCTGAGTTAGAATCTGCAAACTCCAATGATTGCGTGACATCCGGCTTTTGGCTTTGGGCTTATATGTGTAGGATTCTTGGTGCCTCATCTGTTCAGGGATTGTAGAATCACATAGTTTTCAGGGACCCCCGAAGTTTCTCCAGAACCACAGCAGACTGCGAAAAGCCGGCTGCTCCTTGTCGCGGACCACACGGATGGCCACAGCCTCCTGCTTTGCAGAAGGAGCTCCTACCTCTTCTGTCCTAAAGCGTAAACCCCAACCCCTTAACCCCTAAACCGCCAAACCCTAAAACCCTCAACCATGAACCCCAAGCCCTATAAACCCTGAACCTCCAAATCCCTAAAACACTTAAACCGAGACCGTAGAGCGGTGCATTGAGGATCGGAGTCGGCCCAAGGCCTTCATTGCAGGGCAGTCCTGGCGATCGTGGACGGCCTCGAACAAGGACTCCGCATTGCGAACCTGGGCTTATGGTCTGGCGCTTGGGTGGCTTCTGTGTGCAAGCCTCTTTGAGTTCAGAGTTGCGTCTGTTGGAGAGCCCTCACATCGCCTGTTAGGAAACGTTTTTCCTTGTGTGGTGAAGCCGACGTGGCGAGACTACAAGAGCTCAACTTTTGCATGCATAGAATTGCTATGCTCCCAACTCACCGCATCCTCATCCCTAAATTTTAAATGGTTCATCATAACAGAACTAGCTTTTCAATTGCTCTTCCAACTTTACAGTGAGGAAGGAAACGGGGGGCTCCAAGAGGAGGCGTCGCCACTTCAGAAGTGGCGGCAGCAGCATAGCAGCAGCAGCAGCAGCAGCAGAACTAGAAAGCGCAGATACAAGTCGTCTTCGGGCCAGCAGCTCCGATCGGGCCTCAATCGGAAAGCCGAAGGCTACTACCCCGTTTATGGCCTCAGCAGAGGGTCTGCGCCATGCACTATAGATTTCTTCTAAACCCTAAACCCTAAACCCTTTCTGCAGCTGAGACACATGCTTGATCTGCCTTGGTGTCAGGATTGCGCATGAGGGTTTTGGCCGGTCATGCGGGAAGCTTAAGCTCCAAGCGCCGGGCTTTGGGAGCCTAATATAGGGGCCTAAATACTTACCAGTACTATTTTTTTTGGGGGGGGGTTCTGTATTATGAATAGTATAATATACCCCTACATAATTACAAGTACTATTTTCGGGGTTCTGTATTATAAATAGTATAATATACCCCCAAGCCCTATTCTAAGTACCCTAAACCCTAAACCCTAAACCCTAAACCCTAAACCCTAAATTAAGGCCCTAAGCCCTATTCTAAGTATTAAGGCCCTAAGTTACGTGATCACGGCATGGCTTTCCACCTTGAACCCGGGACTTCGCATAAGCGGGCGGACGAAAACGAAATTCTGAAAATGCTGGGATCCTTGGAGGGTACACTAGGAGGTTCATGGGTAGTTATAGGTGGACTTATAAGTCCCCTAATATAGGTTATAGCTATAGTAACCCTACTTATAACCCGACTTATAACTATCCATGAACCTCCAAGCATGGGTAGTTATAAATGGAGTTTGAGGTCTTAGATGGTTTTCGGGTTTAGGGTTTGGGGTTTAAGGTTTATGGTAGTTGTAAGTGGAGTTAAATGTCCCCTATTTTGCGTGAGAACTACAGTTACCCTACCTATGACTACCTAGGAACCTCCAAGCAGAGCAGGCTCCAGCTCCCAGGGCAGCTCGGAAGCACAGATAGTTCAAAAAGACATACTGCTGATGTTATAAAATCCTGCACTACCTTAAGGACTCTAAACTATGGGAATTATGGTACATTTTACATTCCTTAACTATGGGGCGATGCTGGATGTAGATCATCAACCGTAGGGAATGCTGCTGTTCAACGTGCTCCCATCCGCCCTGACACTGAAGTTCAAGAGGCCTCCGGCCTGCCGCAACTTTAACCCAGGACCCTAAACCGTAAGCCCAAAGCCTTTGACCGTAATATGGGAGTTTCCAAAAATTAGGGGTACCTTATTTTGGGGTCCTTATAGTAAGAATCCTATTATTTAGGGTACTATAGTAGGGTCCCCTATTTTTGGAAACCCCCATATAGGAGCCTTAATGATTAGAATAGGGTTTTGGGGCATAGCATACTATAGTTACAGTAAGGAACCCCCACAACCCTATTTTAATTATTAAGGGCCCTACATTATACCCGAAACCCAAACCTTCAACCCCAAAAGCCTAGTCCCTCACCAACTTGCGGCCCAACTTCTTCACCCTCTGCTTGGCCAGCTCTCGCATCTGGAGAACACGGAGACGGGCCAAGTAGCCTTCCGAACGGATTCAGGCTCAGAATGTTCATGACGTCTTTATACTGGTATCTGGGATGAACTTACTTCCCCCATAAGCCAAGCCAACAAAGGTTAAAATTTCAGACTACTACATACTTCCAAGAACCCAAAAAGTTTAAAGTTTGGGTATTGGGGAACTCTTGTAAAATGGGCTTTCACGCAGTTGTCTACAGGGCTAAATACTAAGTCCTTGAACCCTAAACCCTGAGGCCCTAAACCCTTAAACCCTAAACCCTAAACCCCAAACCCAAAACGCTGACCCTTAAGCCCTAAACCCCAAACCCTGAACCCAAAACCTTTAAGCCCTAAACCCTAAACCCCAAACCCAAAACCCTTATGTAAGGCCTAAACCCCAAACCCTGAACCGTTTGAGGTCTTATTCGGCCTGAGGTCCGAAGTCTGAAACCTTTCCGGGGCAAAAGGCTCCAACGTTTTTAAGTTTAGGGTTTAGGGTTTTGGGTTTAGGGTTTAGGGTTTAGGGTTCAGAGTCTTCTTAAACTTGAAACCAACAAAGCACAAAGAATCTCGAAGTCTAGGGGCCCAAATGCAAACCCAAACCCAAACCACTCCAAATGCAAGAATAAGAGGTTGTAGAACCCGTTCAGAATCTTCATAGAGACCCCCAAAACCCTAAACCCGAAGCTCCAACTCCCAAAGGCCCCAAAAAGAGAGCGAGTCCGTTCATACCTCGCCAGCCGCGCTGCAGCGTCCGCGCCGCCCGGTGCCGCCGTCGCAGCTGCAGGCGCACGAACTTCCCACGAATCACGGCCTTCTAGAAGGGTTCCTATAAGGGGCTCCGGTTCTTCAAAGGGCTTCAGGATGTGGGGGTTTAGGGCTTTCAGAGTTTTACGGTTTTGGGCTTTAGGGTTTAGAGCTTCAGGTCAGGTCAGCGGTTCCCGCTATCTAAGCCCTAATCAGCTAACTAGTCGTAGTTAAGATCGGAAGAAGGCGCCCCCGACCCCCCCCCCCTGCCCAAATTGTGTAGTGGGTATGACAAGAATACTAGAGTTCAAGGTATATTCCTTGATTGAAGGCGTGTTGGGCTCTTGGGATTCGAATGTGCTGTTGACATGGTTGGGGCTGAGGCTTTGGACTTACACTAAACCCTAAACCCTAAACCCTAAACCCTAAACTCTAAACCACGAGAGTCAGATGGTGGTGTGGGGTCTCGACTGGGATTTACGCACGGTTCAAGTCTAGGGCGTTGGGGCTTAGAGTTGGGGCTCCAAGGGTTCCTTACTGGTTTAGGCTTTAGGGTTTAGGGTTTAGGGTTTAGGGTTTAGGGTTTAGGGTTTAGGGTTTAGGGTTTAGGGTTTAGGGTACCCTATACCCCAGATATGGGTCCTGTGTTCGGTTGGGCCTCATTGGGTGCAGATGCCGGGAAGGAAAACGAACCGCCACAGGGTTCTATGGTGCTTCATAGGGTGTTGTAGAGCTTTATAGAAGCAGATACTTGTTTGTCATCCTTTTCAAAAACTGGGCAGGGCCATAGACCCCAGCACTTCAATAGGAATCCCTTAAAGGAGATACTGGAGTTGATGTGTCCAGCGTTTGTTGAGGGATCTCTAGAAAGAACAAGCGTGGCTTCGTCCCGCGAGCCGGTTTCAGGATTTAGGAACTAGGGTTCGGGTTTAGGGTTTAGGGTTTAGGGTTTTGGAGGGTGCGGCACAAAAGGACCCTCTACAGCAAAAGAGTTTAAGCTTGGGTGGGTTCATACACATGCCTTTGCAATTTCATGTTGAGCTTCGGCACAACAAGTAGGGCCCACGAACAACACCTGTCCGTGAAATCTGCAGAACCCTCTCAGGTGGGGCAGAACGGCCTCGGCGCGAACCTCATCAGCCCTTAACCCTGAACACTTGCACCCTGAAAACCTGAAAGAAAAACGCTGCGCCATAAAGGCTGAATTCATCCTGAACAACAATCCCTAAACTAAACCTGAAAACCCAAAAGCCTGGAGCAGCACCGACGCCCGGCTCTTCAAGTGGAGCTCCGCCTCAGCTTGCACCTGCTGCCGCTGCACCTTCCCAGAGGTGCCAAACAAGCCCCTTGTTTCATAAAGGGCTGTTTTTTTACAGGACCTTTTTCCTCCTTCCCGCGGGTCAGCGTTTAGGGCTTCGGGTTTAGGGTTTGGAGCAGCAGGCATGGGTTGGCGGCGGCTTTCTACCATGAGCCTGAGTCATAGTACCAGTTACTCAAGCCCAAATGATGCCGCTGCTTTCCTTGGTACGACTGTGGCTCGTATCTTTAACATGTTAAGGCGGCGTTTAGGTTCAGGGTTTAGGGGTAAGAGTTGCGGATATTCTCGACGGAACACCAACCTCGAAAAGTCCCAACAATTTGAAATAGCCTCCCATGTGCTGCAAATCTCCGGTCCTTACCAGGGTCTTAAAACCTTAAACACTAAACCCTGAACCCCGAACCTAAACCCTAAACCCCAAAGCCTTGAAACGCAAAGCTTAGTGACGTAATGTAGGAGCCTTTATAATTAGAATACGGTTTTGGGTACATTGTACTATAACTAAAATAAGGAACCCTCACAATAGTATAGGTAATTATTAATGATTATTAATGCCCCTTTATAACACCCTTAAACCCCTAAACACCTAAACCCCTAAACCCCTAAACCCTACACCCAAAACCCAAAAATGACAGCTCAGACCTTACGAACCCACCAGGGCTTGTAGGGCTTGAGATCCTAAGCCCGAAACCGGGGGTGCAGAGCTTCGCAGTGGGGTTTAGGGTGGTTTAGGGCATAGGGTTTAGGGTTTAGGGTTTAAGGAACATGGCTTAGGGTTTAGGGTTTAGGGTCTAGGGTTTAGGGCTTTGGGTTTAGGGTTGGAGCTCTGCTCTAGCTTGCATTCACGGGCTTCACTGCTTTAGAAAGTCACATGTCCCTTGTCGAGGAGTCTCTCTTTACCTAAACTCTAAACCCTAAACCCTAAACCCTAAACCCTAAACCCAACCCTAAAGATCTAACTATTTGGGGGGGCTCTATGCGTGGATCCCTGGCTTTCCGAAACTCCCACGCGTGGCACAGGTTTGCTTGGAAAGCCCCGAAGTTAGGTCTGATTCTTTGCATACAGGAACCTATCAGTATTATGCTACACTGAAAAGACAGGGGAGTAGGCATATCTGTTCTAGATACATGGGGAGTTTGAAGAAATATGATTCTGAATCAGTAGGGACCCTGCCTCTCACCCTACTCACCCGAACTGTCTGCATGGCCGCCTGAAGACGATCCTCTGCTTCACGAAGCTGCTTCAGCTTCTCTTGCTCCTGCGCACCCAGGAGTTTGCCTGGAATCCGCGGGTATAGGGCTTTGGGTTTAGGGCTTTGGGCTTCGGGGTTTAGAGCTTAGGGTTTAGGGCTTAGGTCAACGATTAGGGCCTGATACGTTTGTGCTTGCAAGAGGTGGTTTAGGGTTTCAGGATTTGGGTTTAGGGTTTAGGGTTTGAGGATTTAGGGTTTAGGGTTTACGGTTTGAGGATTTAGGGTTTAGGGATTCACGATTTAGGGTTCAGGGTTTAGGGCTTAGGAACTCTGAACCACATCGAAGTCTTCGCACCTTGTGCCGAGAGGCCTTGACGCCCTTGAGCCTGCAACCCCCAAAAACGGTTTAGGGTTTAGGGTTTAGGGTTTAGGGTTTAGGGTTTAGGGTTTAGGGTTTAGGGTTTTCAGCAGGCAGCGGAAGCAGAATGGTACAACTGCCAAAGATACGACAGCAACCATCACCTCCAGGTACAAGGATGTAGTTTTGTGCCTTAAAACTACCCTACTGTCTGAGGCCAAATATTATACTATACTCTATACGTGGTCGGGTCGGAACCCCCGGGAATAGTGCTGCCAAATATCAGGCTTTTAATATTAATGTAGTTTTGTAGTATCCCCAAACCCTGATCTAGTAATTAACGCAGCCTGTACTAGTACCTTAAAGCCCTAAACCCGCACAGTCCCTGACTCGGCCTCCAGTAATAGCAGACATGCAAACAACGCCAAGTATAGCGACGGCCATGCGAAGGCACCAGCTTCCCAGATCCCGGCCAATGTATAGCAGCAATAGCACTAGCAGCAGCAACAACCACCACAACAAGCAGCAACGAAACATAAAAAACCCTGCCATCGACATCTTGGCCTGAATGCACAAGCATTAGTGATAGCCACATGGGATCAACATCAGTAGATGCCGTAATTGTTAGCAAGCTTGTCGGATGCTTCCCCGGAAGCCTTTAATCGGCCCCCAAACCCTTCAAACCCTAAAAACCTAAAATACTAAACCCCGAAACCCTAAAAACCCTAAACCCTGAAAACCCCAAACCCCACAGCGCGCAAAACCGGGCGATCGCGTCCAAGCGGCCGGGCCGTCCCCTTTTGAGTTGCTCGATCTGCTTCTGGATGGCAACCTGGTGGGACTGAGGGCCCCGAGCTGGTAGGGCTAACTTGGGCTTAAGGGTTTAGGGGTTTAGGCCTCAAGGCTTAAATTTAGGGCGTGTTCGGGGCTTCTGTTTGTGAGCATGACAATAATCTGGCCCTACAAGATAGATTTTCTAAAAGATAGACGTGTAGCTTCGGAAAGCTTCAAGGTTTTTGTTTAGGCCTTAACGTTTTGAGGCTTTGGGCCTGGGCGATCATCCTAGAGAAGCCTGTTCTTCTTTCGATCCCAATATTGGGGCCTTAATAATTAGAATGGGTTTTGGGGCCCATTCTACTAGTCCTTCCCAATACATCCTACATCCTTAAACCCTAAACCCTTTAACCCGAAGGTACCAATGCCCAACTTGCTCCACTTTCGAACCACCCATGTCAACCTCTGAATCCGACCCTAAACCCTAAACCCTAAACTCTAAACCCGGCAGGCCCTCTCAGCCACACCGCTGTTCTTGACACCGATTGCAAAGCCATTGGATGGACTTGATATCTACTTTTTGGGGGGCATATACACCCCCCCCCTCCGCCCCCGCTCCAGTACGAGACTCCTCTACTACGCTTTTGGTGGATACTCAAAAGTTTGCTTGCGCGCATCAAAACCAGAACAACCCTCAAGCATCAAACTTGAACACTTCAGCCTACAACCGAAACCGTTGATCTAGAACCCCGATCTCATTCACACCAACCCGTAAACCTCCACCCCGAACCCCAAGCCGTAAACCCTACATCCCCACGCCGCAAGCCCTAAACCCTAAACCCGAAACCCTCTCTGGCCTGACTATTCCTCTCTTCGGTCCCAGAAAGCCGAACTTTGCGACGCAACTCCGAGATCTTCCACTCCTTCTTTTGGGTTCAAGGTCCAGGCCCCAGGGCTTAATGCAGGGGCCTTAATAATTAGAACGGGGTTTTGGTGTATATTATACTATAACTATATTAAGGAACCCCCAAAATAGTATAGGTAATTATTTAGGCTCCTATTTTAGGCTTCAATACTATATGATAAAGAGTGCTTAGGGTTTAGGGGTTTAGGGCTTAGGGGTTAGGATCCAACGTTTCGGCTGTACGACCTAGGGTTTAGGGTTT
This sequence comes from Symbiodinium sp. CCMP2456, assembly GCA_905221635.1. Lineage (NCBI taxonomy): Eukaryota > Dinophyceae > Suessiales > Symbiodiniaceae > Symbiodinium > Symbiodinium sp. CCMP2456. The sequence continues at coordinate 19,474 of CAJNDV010004847.1, read as the reverse complement.
GCGGTCCAAGGTCTAGGCTTTACGTTCTAGGGCTTTGGGTGTAATTAGGGTTTAGGATCTGGGCCCAAAGCATCCAGCACCCCCTGAGCCAAGGAGTATACAGTAAATCAGAACAAAAGCCGCGCATATTTGAAGGCATACATTTCTGGATTGTGGTTGTCCCCCGAACCGAAGAAGTTCTTTCAACCGGAAGCCGCCACGTAGTGGCACTGAGGTAGTGCAAGAACATGATTGAGGAACTGCCGGATCCAAATCCTCAAACAATGATTAGGATCCATGCCACAGGTTCCTACATGAAGAGACATAGCTACGGAATTTTGCTTGAATCAGCATAACAAACCCTCCATCTCTTGCTTAAGAAGAAGGGCAGTATCGACTATTGATTTTCAATCCCGATAAAGTCTCTTCGAACTTCAGCCTCCCTCAACAACCTAGCAGTCGTCTCAAGACACAAGAGGGTTTAGGGTTTCGGGCTTTAGCGTTTAGGAGGGATCATGATCCTTGTCTCGTCACCACTACGCATTGTCCAGGCCGAGGGTCCGTTTTACAGGGCCAGCGTGGTGGAGTAGTTAATCTCCCGGAATACATTTGAACTACTACATAGCTCTCGGCGGAGAGCCTTTGGGATCTTGTGTGAGGAGTGTAAGGGGAAAGGGGCTGCAGTGCCTTATCTGTTGAGCTAGAGGCCATGTGGCGAAGTTTTGTCCTGCGGTAGTCATCAGCCAACCAGTCAATCGATCAACCAACTAACTAACTGATACGGCTGATGATGTAAATCCTGCATAACCCATAATAAGGAATATATCATAATTCCCATAGATTAGGGCCCTTAAAGTAAATGCGGCATTTATATCATCAACACTATGAACTATAGTAAACCCCAAAAATTTGGAAACCGGATTCGGGACAAATAGTGCTGGGATTCCTTATACATTACTCTTAAGGATTGAGGCTATTGGATTTCCAACTTTTGGGCCTCCACTACTAAACCCTAAACCCTAAACCCTAAACCCTAAACCCTAAACCCTAAACCCTAAACCCTAACACAGGGCCTTGATGTTCACCAGCAGAGGGAAGTCCGCCGAAACCAGGCAGCGCCGCCCCTCTCGGCTCACGAGGCGTTGGTCCTTCAGGGTGATGTCCAGGGCTCTCGGGTCTGGGGTTTCGGTGTTAAGGTTTAGGGCTTCGGGTTTAGGGTTTAGGGTCTAGGGTTTAGGGTCTAGGGTTTAGGGTTTAGGGTTTAGGGTTTAGGGTTTAGGGTCTAGGGTTTAGGGTTTATAAAGTTTGAGGCTTGGGAGTTTGGGAGTAGGGGGGTTGTGTGAGCTGAGGGTTTAGGGTTTGGGATTTATTAGGGTTCAGGGTCTGGGACGTCAAAGAGGAGGGCGGGGCCGCTTTGGTTCAGATCGCGAACTTATTGGCAAAGCGTCGCCAAGCCATGCCATGCACAAAAAAGAAAAAACCAACGTCGAGCGTACTGGAAGTTTAGCAGCCTCCGATTTTGCCGGAGTGATAAATTCTAACTAGTGTCAACTCAACTTGAGAACAAGATGCACGAAGCAAATCCAGCGAATGCTGGGTGATGGTACCCCTAAACCCTCAACCCTAAACCCTAAACCCTAAACCCTAAACCCCGAAACTCCAAAGACTCTGAGCTCGGCTGCCAGTAGGACGATGCCATGCTCGCTGCACAGAGGCTGCATGTGGAATTGAGTCAGTCCTGTGAACCTTGCCTGTGGAGAGGGCTGACTCAACCGAAAGGGCAACTTATTTTATGCTATGTTGTATTTATGTCATATTACTTTATACCGTCAGCTGAGCTGTGGCGACTAGCCAGTAAAGGGTTTAGGGTTCAGGGTTTAGGGTTTAGGGTTTAGGGGTCCTCTCGCTTCACGTTCCGCTTTCAACCCACCCAGCTGAGACCAAGGCTTCATCCTCTCGCAGGCGATTACTACTAATCGTAGCAACACCAATCATACGATAGCAATACAACGACAATTGCTACCAGCATAGTTTTCCGATTTTCGTTTTGTGTTCTTGCGAGCTCGAAACATACGGACCCATGATAACTATTGTGTTTGTTACAGAGAAGTGCACATGGAGGGGCAGCTTCGTATCAGCAGTTTAGAGTTTAGGGTTGATGGTGGGGCCTTCATAGTTAGAATAAGGTTTTGGGCTCCGTTATACTACAGTTATAATAAGGAACCCTAATGAATAATATGGGTATTCTTGTAGGCTTCTATGTTAGGGTCTGCGCTCCAGTCCTTCAAAGAGAAGGGGACGCCTTTGCGGTTGAGGACCTCAAAGCGATCGCCCTCTTGGTCCTTGGTCTGCAGAGAAGTTCGGGTTGAAGACTAAGGGACTTTCATGCTTAGGGGGTTTGGGTTGCGGGCTAAAGGGCTTGGGATTTTGGATCCCCCGGAAACCTAAACCCTACACCCCAAACCGTAGATTCCCGGTTTAGGGTTTAAGGTTGGGGGATTTACTGGTTCCAGAACCGACTGCCTGTTCGAGGTTGCAGAGTTGCAGTCGTCTAGTCTCATGTTCGTGGCGTTTGAGTCAAGGTTTGGGGCTTCCCAGAGACTCCAATATCCCTTAATTAAGGAATATACCCTGATCCCTAATTAATATGGTTTAAGGTATATTCCTTAACTAAGGGATATTGGAGTCTCTGGCTTCTGTGTTTTTTGAGTGGAACAAGATCGGCTTTTCTAGTGTACGATTCGGCTTCAATGAGAGTATGAAAGGTAAACCCTAAACCCTTACGCCCTAGTTTGGAGGTGCAGCCAGCTTGTGGGATGACCAAATGGCAGGCTTTCGAGGTGTTCCTTTGTCTGTGCACAAATCGAAAGCGTCGCTCTCGCTCTCGCTCTCCCCAGTACCCCTTACCTTTAGCCACCCAAACGGTTCAGGGTTTTTTTAAAGTTTAGGGTTTAGGGTTTAGAATTTTCAACCCAGAACTTCAAAGTTGTGCATCTTCAACGATAAACCCGACGACATCGAACACCCGAAATCCCAGACCCCATCCTTTAATGCAACTCACCGGACATCGTTTTGCCCCAACCCCATGCCCGAACTCCAGATCCAAAATCCGACACCAGGGACCTGAACCGAAAAGCTATAACCAGCCGAACACTGACTAAGGTTCAGGGTTTAGGGTTTAGGGTTTAGGGTTTAGGTTTAGGGATTCCGCACCGAACAGATGTATCAGCACCGTGCACGCTCACGCATATCTTAATGGCTGGCTCCTAAGCAGGCTAAGGTTTCCCAGTCAAGTGCAGAGTGTGAAGGATCATGGTTGGGGGGTGCAAGCAGAAGGGCATGCGGAGTTTAGGTCCAATATAGGGGTCCAAATAATTATCAAGACTATCTTGGGGGCTCCAAAAAAAATGTATAATATACCCCAAAGCCCTATTCTCATTATTAAGGCCCCTATATTAGGTAATTCGGGATATTGGGACGGGCCCTCAAAAAACATCGCTGCAGGCACCAGGGATCCCTCCAGTAACTGCCGCACAGCTTCTGGTCGGTACCCTTTCTTCCTCAGGAGCCCACCGACGGTGTTGAACCAATCCTTGCGGAGACAAAGCCCAATGCCTGCGCGCCCTGAAACCCCGTAAGCCCCAGACGCTAAACCCTAAAGGCCCTAAACCCTAAACCCTAAACCTTAAATGGACGGATCTACAATTTCAGGAGCCAGCGACAAAGCAAAAAGAGGGTTTAGGGTTTAGGGTTTATAAGGCCCTAAACCCTAAACCATAACCAAACATCTTGACACCAACTTGAGCGGGTGACTCAGGGGAAGGAGCAGAGCTGCCAACAGAAGCGACGTTGGGGGGACCCTTTTCGGTCGGAGCTCGCCTTCCATCCCGGAACTAATCTAGGGGCCATAATAATTAGGGTTTAGGGTTTAGGGTTTGGGGTTTGGGGTTTAGGGTTTAGGGTTTAGGGTTTCAATAGGGTTTCGGGGTATATTATACTATAGTTACAAGAAGCAACTCCCAAAATAGCATAGGTAAATTTAGGCCCCTATATTACCACCCTTGGATGACTGACGGAGTGTGATCTGAACCTCAAACCCTTCACCCCCAAAACACCATATGGGTGGTTGTCAAAATTATGGTCCCTTTTGGACTACCCTAAATAGTAGGTGCCGTATTATAATAAGGACCCAAAAAGGACCATAATTTTGACAACCACCCATATAAAACCAGCCTCAAACCCCTCCACCCCTAAAACCACCTCCTACCACTCCCAAACCAAAACCGGCCTGAGACAACTTTTCGGGTCCAGGCCCGAAAACCGGGACCCCAGGGTTTAGGGTTTAGGGTTTAGGGTTTAGGGTTTAGGGTTTAGGGTTTAGGATGGAGTAAAACCCCAGGTCTGAAGCTAAAGCTAAACAACATCATGCCAGAAAAGACTTCTTTATACCATTATGCTGAACTTCTGGTATGATTATACACAAGTAATGCTAACACCCTGATAACCCTGAACCCTAAACCGCTCTATTGCCAGGGCTTCAGCCCAAAAAATGTCCAAGCTGCATCCATCTCGGGGACTTTCACCTGCTTCCAGTCCCGCCTTAGCTTGCACTGCATTGGGTTCAGGGTCAAGGTTGAGGGTCTGGGTTTAGGGTTTAGGCTTCGGGTTTAGGGTTTAGGGTTTAGGGTTTAGGGTTCAGGCTTAGGATTTGGGGTCTTGGGCACTGTGACAACGCACTGGAGCGATGTCATCTGCTGGGCTTTCGGGCCTTCGGTGAGCCTCGAGCCTCTCTGCGTTTCAGAGGCTCCGGGCCGAAGAAGTCGGACAACTAATATAGGGGCCTTAATAAATACCTTTATTATTTTGGGGGTTCCTTAATATAGTTATAGTATAATGGGCCCCAAAACCCTATTCTAATTGTGAAGGCCCCTACATTAAGCCGAGGCCCCTCGCCTCGAAACTTCGAGTCCAAGCTGCTATTCCCTAGCCTCGCCTCGGTTTAGGGTTTAGGGTTTAGGGTTCTCATCGTCAACCATCATCCCCGCCAACAACGACGACGACAACAACAAAAGAATCATCGTCAGGCATAACAAAGACGACGACTCCAGCGACGAAGACGATGACCACGGCAAAGACTACAACACCATAATAAGCATCAAGATGGGGAGAAAAATGCAAGAAGAAGACTAGCTCCTACACTCAGTCTTACACCTACTACAGCTTCCATTATTGGTAACCTGTAGTACTATTTCTACGAACATACTTACTCACTGACTTCATTACTTACTTGCTTGCCTATCTACCTGCCTGCCTGCCTACCTGCCTGCCTGCCTGCCTACCTCTGCCTACCTACCTACCTGCCTACCTGCCTACCTACCCACCTACCTACCTACCTGCCTACCTACCTACCTACCTACCTACCTACCTACCTCCCTACCTCCCCACCTCCTACTACTACTACCACCACCACCACCACCACCACCACTACCACTACTACCACTACCCCTACCCTACCACTACCACTCCCACTACCACTACCACCACCACTACCGCTACGACTACGACTACGACTACTACTATTTCATCTTCTATTGCTATACCGCTACCGCTACCGCCACCGCCACCGCTGCCGCTACTGCTACTGCTGCTGCAGTTGCTACTGCTACGACCGACGACGGCTACAACTACGACTACGACTACTACGACTACTACGACTACTACGACTAGTACTACTA
>CAJNDV010004836.1:49838-69838 GCA_905221635.1 Symbiodinium sp. CCMP2456 | reverse complement strand
GGAACATAGGGCTTAGGGTTTAGTGGTTTAGGGTTTAGGGTTTTGGGTACATATACTAATATCTCGACATACTGACTTGCTCGTGAATGACGTGCCCGGATTTGCTTTTCAACTCAGTGCCATCCTCGTTCTGGGTGCGACCACTGCTTCCCAGCACCACTGATCGCCCATTTGACTATGGATTGCTGGTTTCGATGCTGGTTTTGTGTTTATGGCGGATCCTCCATAAACCGAGCTATCATCCGTAATATCGAAGCGTGTCAGTCTATGCCAAACTGACAGAAACTGCATCCATCATTGCTTAGCTGCCGATAGAAATCAGTTCTTGGTTGAACAAGGGCGACAAACCTGAGACTTTACATGCACAACTCTGGCCACAGTAGATCAACGATAACCTTGACCCCCTTCCTGGGCCCGTCGCCTTCATCAAAGTGGCTCCGGAAGTCTTTTCGTCTTATGTAAAATTCGAAGTTCAATCCTGGCACCGCAGCGGCTGCCTCTGTTTCGATGCAGTGGCGGAAACTGCTGAAGCGTCCTCATCGCCAGTCAGCCTAAGCCCATGCAGTGCAAGGAGGGCACAAAACAGAGTGGAAGTGCTTCCTGGCCAAGGCTGCGATAGGCACACCAAACAAACACCGTCGTCACCCACTAGCACCACCAACACCACTGCAAAACGGCAATAGCAGCAGCAGCAGCAGCAGCAGCGGCGTTCGACAAGAAGCGGAGTGTCCGTAATCAATAACAGCTGCTATGTTGTATTGATATATGAAGAAGGGACGACACACAACCGCAATGCTAGAACGACAAAGAATAACAGTACTGTCACACCATCGCAACACTGCTCATAGCAATACCGGAAGAGCCTGCTTGATTCGTTGATCGCCAATCGGTTGCGGTTGCGTCCATCTTGCGAATCTTGCAGAATCGGACCATGTCAACATCGTTTCGTGAGGAGGGGTTCGGCCAACCCTCGAACAGACGAGGCACACAGGCTGCGAGACAGGCGGCTTGATGGTGCGGGCCGCCTCTTGCACACCTGTGAGTGTTCAGGGCTGTCGGCCCCGGACAAAAGCATGCAGTGGTGCTCGAAGCTGTTCAGCAAGATGCGTCGCAATCTCTGCAAGTACGGTGCGGATTTGTGAGTCAGGCTACACTCTCGAACATGACATTCTTCGAATTTCCGACTTCAGCGTATACAGGGCGGCGTTCCCAGGATGCCCAAATGAAATCCCTCGAAACACCCGAAACCCGCAACCCTGTAAACATCTAAAGCCCTAAAGGCATAACCCGACACCACTCCTAAACCCGTTTCACGTAGGCCCCAAAGACTATCAACTTGTAAGGGCTCCAGGGCATTAGGGGTTAACGGTTTAGGGCTTGAGGGTTTCCACTGTTTAGGATTGCGAGAGCTGCTTGGAGGTTCCCTTTTTGCAACAGGCTTTCCACTTCGCCCGGAGTTGGAGCAAGCAGCCCTAGCAGCTTTTTACCTCGGAGGTTCCCTAAACCCTAAACCCTAAACCCGCCAAAGGGCTCTCACCATAGAGCTGACTCTGCTCGAGTAGGACGTCGATGGCAGATTTCCGGGTCTCCCCCTGGCAACCAACCACAGTGAAGGCGCAGGCACTCCCCCCTGAACCCTAAACCCTAAACCCCTTAGCATGACACCTCTAGCGGCCTGCTGGGCTGTTTTCTGCAAAACCCGTACCGGCCTGATTGTTCAAGTCTTCTGGAGACGGCCTGAGTTCCAACCAGGCTCGGCGAGGCTGTCGTGCATGGTTATGCTTTGCGGAGGTCTAAGGTGCCGTGGGTAACACCACATCTCACCTAAAGCACATCACCGCCCATACGTGGCCGAGGTGCCACGGCTCCCGGTGCGGAGGCTTCAGCTGGCGCTCCTGTCGAAGCCAGGCTCTGCTTCCGGCATGCAGTTACTATAGGGGCCTTAATATTTAGAATGGGGTTTTGGGGCCCATTATACTATAATTACTAGAAGGAACCCCCAAAATAGTATAATTATACTATAATTATAATAAGAAACCCCCAAAATAGTATAGGTAATTCTTTGGGCCTCTATATTACTCTCGGCCTCCGGGTGCGCCCAGATGTTGGTTCCATCAACTGCATCTCTAGGGTCCTCGCGTCGATTCCAGCTTCGGATCATTTGTTAGGGCCTTGGGGCTTATAGGGCCTTGGGGTTTAGGGCTTAGGGGGCTTCCAACAACAGTGGATTATGAAGACTGTGGGATCCCTCCAAACACGAAGTCACCACGAATGAAAGACCTCATGAAGGCGTACCTCGGCGCACCTGAATGCCGAGCTCGTTTGGCTAAGGATTGAGATTTATCCGAGCTTAAGAAGGACATCTGTGCGGATGCTTCGTTAAAGTGACTGTGAGCTGCTGCTGCCAAGCAGGATTGCGGGCTGCGCGGCTACAATCTGATCCGTCACTCTCAAGCCTTACCCGCGCAGCTTTGCAGTCCTTTTTCTCCGTCTTGAGACTACCTGCGGCAAGAAGTGAACGATGCCATAGGTGTTAAGGCTTCTGCGGCTGCGGCTACTCCTACGACGACGACTATACCGATTGTGGGACTTGTACACATGTCCAAAACCATATCATCGGTCGGGGCCAAAACCCTAAACCCTAAACCGTGGATGCAATCTCACAGACTTTCAAAATTCTGCTGTCCGAAACCGCTCAAAGGCCTGCCATCTCTAGACCCTCAACCCTAATATAGGGGCCTGAATAATTAGAATAGGGTTTCGGGGCCCATTATAATAAGGAACCCCCAAAACAGTATAGGTCATTATCGAAGCCCCCATAGTAGCCCCTGAGCTTGGTGAGACCGAATCGAAATTCCGAGCCTCAACCCCGGACCCTGAAATTGGCCCGGAGCAAGGAACGCACGAAGATTCGGATGTTAACTTTTACTTTGGGGGGAAATATCTATTTCTCGAGCAGGCGGTACCCGAAAGCTGAAAACCCACGGCAAGAAACAGTCAACGGAAAAAAGCCGCCGCTCTGAATGCTGAAGCATCCTCCATCATGTCAACACGTAAGCAACAAGGCTCAACCCTCGACCACACGGCTTCGTTTCCGTGCTGGTCTGTTAAAAAATCCTAGAACCCCTAAACCCTAAACCCTAAAATTACCTCTTTAAACCCTAAAGCCCTAAACCCTGAACCCTTTTTTGCATCAGGACTTGCGCAATCGCCTAAACCCTTAACCCTAAACCCTAAATTTCTTAAATCCTAAACCCTGAACCTGCTACTGCTAAGCTAGCAGACTAGGGCCCCGGGATACGACGAAGGGATCAAGGCTCAGCTGCCTGCATCCTGGAAGTGTGCTTCCAAGATGATCTTCTCTAGGAGCCTGATTTCGGTTAGGCTTTTAGGGTTTAGGGTTTTAGGGTTTAGGGTTTAGGGTTTAGGGTTTAGGGCTTAGGGTTTAGGGTTTAGGGTTTTTCGACTTTAGGGGTTTGGGTTTAGGATTTAGGGTCTAGGGGTTTAGGGTAGAAGACAAACAACTCTGGAGAACAGTATATATATATATATTGAACTCAGAACACTTCGGATAAAATTGACAACCTCACTGGAAGATGAGTCAGACTGATCATATCACGCTGTGTGAGCAGTATTATTACCACTCATTATTGCTATTGGCAGCGTTGCTATTACTCTTATTAGTGGTAGTATTCAAACTATGAACAAAAGGGGCCATGCCTGAGCTTGCAGGGGCGATGCTTCCGGCTGAGGCATGGAGGGCAAACAGCACTAAAAGAAAAGGAGCCGATAATGCCAAAAGCCCAAGCACTCGTTTCAACTGGGACAAGCTGGGCCTAAGAACTAGTTTAGGGTTTGGGGCTTAGGGGCCCAAAAACTCGTCTTGGGCCCCTTTTTGAGAACTGGAAGCCCAAGTGCTATTAGGGTTCCGGGTTTCATGGCTTTCGAGCTAAACTCTACGACCTCAAAGCCCGGTCAACTTGGAATCCAAAACAGCCAAACCTCTTCAGAGTCGGGTTTGTCACCTGCAGCCCATGGCGGAGACGTGCCACTGCTGTATGCCGACGGGGAATGCTATCTTGTTCTAACTGCTGCATACGGCCCTTTATCCCCGCCGGCACTGACCCGTCCGGCCCTCCACCCTGAACCCGTAACTAAAGCCTAAACCGTAAACCCTGAACCCTAAACCCTAAACCCTAAACCCTGAACCCGTAACCCTACACCCTAAACTCTAAACCCTAAACCCTGAACCCGGAACCCTAAACCCTGAACCCTGCACCAGTAACCCTAAACCCTAAACCCTGAACCTGTTACCGTAAATCCCTCTCTTGGCGCTCAGGTTTGGGGCTTCGGGCGACATCCCGCAGTCTTCAACACTACAGCCCCAAGCAAAGCCCATCTGCTAGGAGCCTTAATAAGAATAGGTTGTCGGGGTATAAAATAGTATAGTTATACTTGGGAACCCTCAGGAACAATATTATAGTAATATGTAGGGAATATTCCGGCTTCTGTATTGAACTGATTTTGAGGCCCTGTGCCCTCATTGAGTGGGACATCCCAAACCTTGAACCTCAAACCCTATACCCTCATAGACTGTAACCTATAGAGTAGGACTTCGGCCATTTGGACCATTTTGGACCTCTTGATGTAGCTGCTGTTCCTTCCGGGAAGTACCTAGTATTCCGAAGTAAGTTATTTAGAGAAAAGTACCAGCATGAAGGGGTCTAGGCAGAGTTATTGGATAAAACCGGAAGAGCACAGCTTACAAAATGGACATTGGCTCGGACATTTCATGTTCGAGGTTGTGCAACCAGAACGATCAACTGATTCCTTGATGCACGCTGTAGAGTGACGGTATATTCCGCATCACGATCTCGCAGTCCTTCATGTATACCTATCCTGTCCCGAGGTTCGGCAGGTTGGGTCCTGGGACTTGTCTTGGATATCGGGCCGTCAGCTTGAGAACACTGAAGCAGAAGGCGGCACGCTTTAGGGCTTGAAAAGAGCAACCAAAACCTCGACTCCCTCCGAGCAGCTCCGCCATCTGACGCTGGGAAGCGACCTCAAGGGTTCATGAGTTTTCGAGAATTAACACCATCAAGCGGTGTGTTCCCAATTTTCGTGGCCCAACAGTAGGTAACCTGATCCTTGCTAAGCCTGCTTGCATGGAGAGCAGAGGCACTTCGGAAGTCTGGGCTTGGGCTTGAGGGCTTGGTCCTAGCTTCATATGTATGAGGGCCGTGCAGCCCTTCCAGGATCTTGGTGACAACATCGTCTACGGAGTCGGGGTTTCAGATTCAGAGTGTGGAGTTCAGAGTTCGGGGTCTCCCGCTTTGCTATCGACACAACAGGCTGCATCGCTGCACAAACCTTCGCGACTCGATCACGCCTCAACCCGGAGGACAAGGCTTCACTTGCTCAGCGTTGCACCCGGCGTTGTGCAGCTGGGCCAGCGATTCTGCTAACACATTGAAGCGCTAGGCTTTTAAGCCCTGTCTCCTAAACCCAGATTCAAGTACTCTCATGGGAACCCTCTCGGGCCATGCCTCATGCCGCACGCGTGCGGGCAGCTGCTTCTTCGTATTGCGCTTCCAGACCTCAGCTGCGGCGTCCGAGACTTCGTCTTCGGACTGCGTGCTTGTCGGGTCTCAAGAATTCTTTTTTTCTGGAGCCCCATGGATTTCTCAAGTGCACTGAGGGCTAGGACTAGGAGTGCGCAACTTTGTCCTGGCTGGCATCTATCTTGGTATCTTTTCCGGACGCCCATATGTATCCACGTAAACGTTTGTGTTGGGCCGGGATGACACCCGTCTGTCTCTCTGCAAGGGTCTTGCAGCACCAGCTCCTTCTGTCACCCACCGACCCACCCACCAGCCAACCGCGACCGGAACCGAAGCTTTAGCCCCGAAAAACACTAAACCCCAAGCCCTAGACTCCTAGACTTAAACCTCAAAGCCGTATGCATCCAGGCGGCCCCAAAGGATGCACTCCCGGGTGTTTGTGGAAACGACTCGCTGCCTGCTGTGGGGTTTTGTGGTCTCGGCATCGTTTTTGCTTCAATCAGGGGTGGTGTCTAAGTGTGGGATACTAGGGCCACTTAGGCTGAGGTATCGAGCGCTCCAGGTTAGCGGCTCTAAACCTAAGCCCTGCGTCTGGGGCTCTGATCCTCTGGACAGAGTCTTTCGGCGATTGTGGCTGTCAGCCCATCCCAGGATCAGTGTTCAAAAAGGGGCCGTAAGAACTGGGATAAGGTTTCGGGGCATATCATGCAGAAATGTATGGGGGACGATGACTCATGACTCTTCGGCCGACTGCAACGACTCGTCTGCAGCGGCGGAGCAGGAGACGGGGAGATCCTGGTGGCTTCTCGAGCTTAGATTTTGAGGTCGACCGGCGAAAATGCTGGAGGCCTTCTGGATTGGGACGTGTTTGCGAAAGTCAACCTTAGTTTGCCTGCCTGAGCTGACGCAGGTTGCCTGGTAGAGGGGTCACTTCGAGTACCCCTAGCTCAATGTGTGAGCTTGAGTTGTCACCCAAGACCCAGAGCCATCAAACAAACCTTCACCTCCCAAAACCCAACTCTCTGGGCCACAAGCTCAATTCAAGCCCGGCCCTAAACCTTAAGCCTTGCAGCCTTCAATCCCGAAACACTGTACCCCTCAAGCTTCTGGGCTGCCTAGCACGGAGAAGCAGGGCGCGTCCGAAGTGCTGGTGTCTGCCAGGGGCGTTAAAGCCCACCCATGGCCTGCCAGGGCTTCGGAGACTCCAGACAATGCAGGTCTAAGTCGGAGACGACGTCTAGCTAAGGCTGCAGGAAGCCTGCTTTCTAAGGATACGGAATGAGCCAGCATCCAGGCATCCAGGAGCCTCGACCCTAAGCTTTTCTGCCAATAAACATTGTAAGCCAATCCCAAAGCAAACCCGAACCCTCGGCTCGCAGCCCCGCAAGACCTAAACTTGTTCGTGCATACTCCAACCTCGCCGGCGCCAAGCTGCTGAGCCCTCGAGTTTAACACCCACTCTGCGACTGGTGCTACTATCGCTGCTGGCTTAATTTTCCGGACCCGGCAATTCGTTGGTCGGCCGTCTAGAAGCCGCGCAAGATTCGCCCGGATTTTGCGGTTTGTATCTTCCTTTCCGCGAATGGTCAATCGTAACTGAGTCGAACGGTTGGGCGGGGCTGAGAATCGGACTAGGAGTCCGGATTCTGCTTCTGCCAGTTTTCTTACCACTGCTGCTGTAGTCTGCATCTTCGTGCTTGTCTTCTCAGTGGGACCGGGCGTGGTTGTGGTGGTGGTAGTAGAAATCGGCCTTATGAGAAATAGCGGCAGCAGTAATAAATTATTATGATCCCGACTCCTGACCCGACTAGCAGCTTTAACCCCCAACCCCTAAATCCCGACACAACTCCGAAAGTCGGCAAGAGTTCCTCGGCTCGGCGGCGTGGGACTCTTCGGGGACCGCCGAAATCCGTTAGAGCTGCCCGGCGTGGGGGTACGGCTGAACCTTGTGGCAGTTAAGTTCCTTTCAGGGGCTTTATAAGGGTTACAAGAAGGAGACACTGTCAAGGTTTCTTTCGGATTTCGGATGTCTGCTAAGGGCTTGTGCAAGGAGTTCAAGGTTGGCAGGGGGCTGGGCTGGGTTATGACCCAGACTCATAAGCCTTGACTCCTGAACCCGCTGCTAAAGGCAACGTGAACGAATTCCATAAGCCTACAGTAGGTAGAGCCTCATGGACATTTGGAAGCCGGGTAGAAGCCGGGTTGTAAGCTTCGCGATTTCGACACGTACGCTTGCACGAGGCAGGCACGGATTCATGACTCGAGGCAATGCTACTTTGACGCTTCTACGCTGACACTCGAAGCAAATGAAAACAATGGAGTCCCTAAACCCTAAACCCTAAATGTGAGAACCTAAGACCCTGGAGCACCACGGCGCAACATAGCAGCTTCGCGCATCACCAGGAAGCCGGGCATTCTATGCCAAGAGTCGAGACCAAAACAAGTCACTGCAAAGAAATGCAGGAGATGCACCCACAAAAACTACATAGAGTTTGATAACACGACAAGCCCACAGGCCGCCATTCCCAGCTTACTACCCGTATATAATGTGTGGCCTCTGCGTGCGGCTTTTGCCGGGCAGCTCTCCTCTAGTCAATCTACTCAGCGACAGCTACATGTCTACAAGCTGCAGCTCCATGCCCGGTGACGTGTCATGCGGACAATCGTCTCAGTTCCGGCCTAAATGAGTCCCAAACACCTACGCCTACGCACCATGAAGCTCCTGGTCCTAGACCTTCAACCCGATCGCCCTTTCCCCCAAAAGAGCGATCAGATTCAATCCTTATGCCCCAACCCCTTCAGCCCAAAGCCCCTAAACCTTAGACCATCAAACCCTAAACCCTAAACCCAAACCCAAAACCCTAAACCCGAAACCCAACACCGATTCCCAGCGGCATCATCTGCTTCGCAGATCTGGTGCTCGGCGACGCCGCTGTCGACCGCGGGCTGGGGGTGCCTTCAGGGCCCAGAGGTTTAGGGTTTAGGGTTTAGGATTTTTAATATCATCTTTGTTTCTAGTTTGTATTACATTTACATTGCGTTATACGACTGTATATACAGTTCTACTATCTTTCACCATATTGTAGTAAATCTTGTTATCTAGTGTTATGTTCTATTACATTACATTACATTAAATTACATTTATTGTATAAAGGTTTTTGTTGTATTTAGTTATCTTAGCTAAGGTTGTATACTGCCACTACATTATGTTTTATTGTGTTATATTAACGTATATTTAAGTGTTTTATCTTCTGCTATAATATGCTATGATCCGTTCTGCTGTATAAAGTTCTACTATGTCACACTGCCTTATGTCATATTATCTGCCATGCACTATAAACTATACATCTTGCAGTATATAAATATCTCAATGTTTATGCATGCATGCATGCATGCATGCATGCATGCATGCATGTATGTATGTACGTATGTATGTATGTATGTATGTACGTATGTATGTATGTGTGTACGTGTGTATGTATGTATGTATGTATGTATGTATGTATGTATGTATGTATCTATGTATGTATGTATGTATGTATGTATGTATGTATGTATGTATGTATCTATGTATGTATGTATGAATGAATGTATGTATGTATGTATGTATGTATGTATGTATGTATGTATGTATGTGTATGTGAGTTTTATAGACAGTATGTTATAAGTTGTATGTCGTAACACTACAGGTTGCAGTGTCACTTTGATTCCTGCCGTGACTCCATGGTCACTGCATGTTTTTCTGACTTCATCTTGCTCGAACAGCTCAACTCGACAGCCTCGGGTCCACCGGACAAGAGGGAAAACGATTTCTATCATCCTAACCCAAAGCACCCCCAAAACGGGACCTTCTATCACCCTATACTCTAAACGCCAAAAGGCTGTTCCAAACCTTGAACAATTAGCCCAAGGAGGCAGAGAAGGGATTTTTCTTATGCGCTCGACCCCGATCACGGAAGCCCTTACAGGCGTTACTAGTATAACATCACATTACCTCATACCATAGCATATAATGTGGTTATCAAGAGTACTAACCAGTTGAATCGATACCGAAGAAGGCATTGCTATCTGAGCAGCTTATGTTCACAAGCTTTGTGCCCCAGACACCATTTCCAACCCTCTGCACGGTCCGACACCACAGACAAACTATGACAAACTCGTGCCTCTCCATGGAACATCCCACATCAGCACGCGGCAGAAGCCCCGAAGGCCAAACGGTTTGCAAATGTTAGCGGGGCCTGAGGGATTTCGAACTTTCGTGACTCAAGGTTGGATATGGGCTCCGATGGATGCGGGCTTTAGCGCCAGAGTTTAGGGCTTAAGGGTTTAGAGCCCTGGGCGTAGACGTTTGGGCTACGGCTGAGGGTCCGGGACTCATGCTGCGTGCCTTGTGCACGCACGCTCTGGAGCCAAACTACAGCATTGCACAGTGAGGCTGCGACACCGAAACTACCTAAACCATTTAAGCCAACACCCAAAAGCCCAAACCCCTACCTTAACTGCCATCGTCGGCCTTTTTGTGTAGGGTCCCTATCGTTTCTATATTGCGTTTTCTCTAAGCATCCCAAGCCCCTGACGGATTCCTGACCAAGCCGAGCCCTGCAAGCGAATTCATCCAGGAACCTTTTTGCCACTCACTCTCGGCAGAGCCAAGTGAGGGACTTTGGAATGCGCGGAAGTAATGTAGGGGCCTGAATACTTAGAATAGGGTTTTGGGGCCCACTATACTATAACTATCATAAGGAACCCCCAAAATAGTATTGGTAATTGTTTAGGCCCCTATAGTAAAGGAAACGCGGCTTTTTGCTGACACTCAAGGCTGGTTTAGGGTTGAGGCATGATTAGGGCTTCAGGGTTTATCTTTCAGTGATTCAGGGTCCCTCCGTCTCACTTCTTCAAGATACTCGCGCTCGGATGGTCTCTGGTCCCTACATTCCAAGACGCTGGTGCCGTCAGAGTTACTGGAGAGAAACTGAACCCCTTGAGTTCGGTTCGGGGGCTTCTGAAATTTTAATTAAAATATCAGATGTCATATGATAGTAGACTACTGTACTATATACTGAAATATTGTACAAACACGATATATACTGCAACATGGCGTTTCTAAGCGTGTCTACCTGTCCACCTACTTACTTGTGCGTTGGAGGGCCTGAGTTCCAAAAACACGGGCAGATACGCACTGGCCATCGTTAACTTAGGGTTTTTTCCGTCTCGTATTGCTGAGAAACTATGCTTAGGGTTTAGGGTTTAGGGGTTTTGGGTAACAAAAACCGACCTGCACGAGCAGCAGTTGCACAGTCAATGCCGACTAAACGAACCACGAACGTAAACTCTAAACGTTTCTGAACCCGCGCGCCTCGGCTACATGAAAAAACCCGAAACCTAATGCCGAGATCTTCAAAAGTCTCCTGCCCGACCGGCCGGGCTTCGTGGTTGCGACCAGCAATCAATGCCTCACCGGGGACAGCCCTACATTACAGTAGGCCTCCCGCCCACGGATTGTCGTTCCAGGCAACCCTTCCACGAGCTCAAAAAAGACACGCGGGTTTCGATGAGGACAGCTCCCAGGCCCTGATCCTAAAACGCGCACTCATGCTTGGATGTCCAAACCACATCGAAGCCAATCTCTAACCATCACCGATTGATACTCATATGAACGATAGCATTGAGGGTGCCGTTGCTCCAGGGGTTTAATGCGGCTAGACACAGACCCTTCGCTTCAACATCTATATTCTTGTGTTGCTGTCTGGGGGCTATCATGCTCGTACGCTTTTTTACCACTGGGTTCATGATCTTGGTGGTGAATGTAAGCCGCCCATCCCAAAACCGAGACCCGATATTCTACAGGCCGAACACCCAACCTCAAGCCTCAAAGACTCGTCCCTAAAACCCTCAAAAACCCACACCTGAAAAGCCCTAAGCCGTAAGCTCGGCAGCCCTCAGGCCAAAAGACCCCTAAATCCGAAAAGGCCGTGAGGAGGCTTAAACTCAAAGCCCCTCCGCCACAACCCCGAAGCCCCGGAGCGCTGAACGACTCGAGCCATCCCTGAGTTGCTCGCTTCGTAGGTCAGGGGATCACTCCACCTCGGGGTTGAGCCGAAGTGAACTCCAAGTGTGTACGGTAAGGTTCAAGGGTTGCGGGTTTAGGATGGATACAATGAACGAGGAAGAAACGGAGCTCCGAATCTCAAGCAGGACCGAAACACTACAATCGTCAACACTATGAAAAGTGGGAAACTCTGCCCAAGAAGATGTCAGGTCGAACGTGACTCCTTTCTGTGGTTCGGCCCGTTGTCTGGCGCCATCCACCTCCTCACAAGTTAGCCGCGCTGAGAGTGCGGCTCCTCGAGGTTTCCATAGGTGGCATAGGTGAAGATAACCTGGCGGCTTCGCACATGCTCAGAAGTGCTTGTGGTGTCGGGCTCGGGATTGGGTAAGGCATGAAAGTGCTGCCTGCCACGATGTTGAGGGTTGCATCATTTAGTTGCGGCACATTTTGCCTTGGTACATCTCAGCGCGCATCATTGCGTTATAAGCCAAAATAAAAGAGCATGGCAGCAAAGCCCCTGCGCCTGCGCCACCCCGTTCTCAACCGTTATTGCGTATTCCTCAGCCAAACCTAACCTCCCGACTCCCGACTCGCGAACACAGCTCCCGTTCTGATTCCCGTCAGTCTGTTTGGGGTTTGGGGTTTAGGGTTTAGGGTTTAGGGTTTAGGGGTTTAGGGTTTAGGGCTCCCTCTCTCTCTCGGGCCTAAGGGTCCCAACCGCTTTCGCCGGCTGCTCGCATGCCAACTGAAGCCCCAACACCACCCCACCGCTTTCCCCGAGATGCCGAACACACCAATCAATTGCCATGTAACGCCACTGTAGGTGTTGTTTGTTCTCTCTCTCTCTCTCTCTCTGCTCTGTTTCTGCCTCTTTGGTAGGCCATTGACACTTACAGTTTTGCTGTCGTGCTTGTGCCCCAGCACCAGGCTTTCACCACGGCAATGCGGCTGTGCAGTGCAATCAGAAGTCCTCAGCTTTGTGCTCTGGTTTTCGTATTGCCTTTTTCACCTATCCTGCTGTGGCCGATTGAAAAGAAGCGCTGCCTGTCTAGACATGGACCCCCAGCCCCCCAATGGCGCCGGGCGGACGGGAATGTTGGCCAGGAAGAAGAGGAGCATCACAGCGCTGGCGGATGTGGGTTTCGCAAGTTTCATGCCAGGGACTCGGGGGAGTGACGATTTCGGGATCTACTAGTAGCGCCAACCCACCTCCTAGAGCCAGTGAACCGGTTTCGCCCCAAGTGGGGGGGATGTTCTTACTTCAAGAATCCTAGGGGTATCTGTGCAACTGCTGGGCTTGCATGGACTCCACACAACTCGCCCATCCCCTCGGAGAATCAACTTCCGAAGATGGGGAACCCCTCACGACACCCCCTAGAGCCCAGAGAATAGAGGATTGCTGCGATGATCATCTCAAGGAAGGCCGGGAGGCCCTCTACTTCAGGGCTCCGCGGCGGAAGTTGCACAAAGTTTCAGACGAGCACGAGCTTGTGTTATTAGGTGACCAGGTCCCACTTCCGAAGGGCCCTGAGGTTTGGGCCAGTTTGGGGTTTATACCTTAACCTACCAAAACCCACTTTTTTGTAGGTTCTTATTAAAAGCCCTAACATCGAATTTATAGGGACCCTGCAAAAATAGTAGGTTCTGGTGGGTTAAGGTAGACTTCAGGGCTTGCGTTGTTTTGGTGGGATCCGCAGCTCAGGCCTCCGCTCCAGTCCTGTCCCGAGCTGGAGCCGGAGGTGCGATGGCTTTGTCAAATATCATTACTAGTAATCTTATGATTTTTTTATGAAAAAAAGTAAGACTGTTATGATTCATGTTAGTATACTAGTACTATTCGGATTTTCATTAGTATAGCAGTACTCTTTTGATTCTTATTAGTATACTAGTACTCTTATGATTCTTGCTAATATAATAGTACTATTACGATTCTTATTCGCAGACTAGTACTCTTATGATTCTTATTAGCATAATAGTACTATTATGACTCTTATAAGTATACTAGTACTCTTATGATTCTGAATAGTAAACTAGTACGTTTATGATTCTTATTAACACATTAGTACTCTGATGATTCTTATAAACACAATTGTACTCTTATAATTCTTATCAACATAATAGTACTATTATGCTTCTTATTAGTAGTATGATTATACCCTAAACCCTAAACCCTAAACCCTAAACCCTAAACCCTAAACCCTAAACCCTAAACCCTAAACCCTAAACCCTATGTTTCATGTTTCGGCTCTTCGCTCCCGAACCCCGCTCGGATTTGCAACGAACACCGAGACCCGAGCTAGACGTAATGTAGGGGCCTTAACAGTTAGACTAGGGTTTTTGGGGGGGTTCCTTACGATAATTATAGTATAATGGGTTCATATAGGGCCCTTAATCATTAGAATAGGGTTTTGGGGGCCCTCTAGGCTATAATCATAACAAGGAGCCCCCACAATAATATAGGTATTTATTTAGGCCCTAAACCCTAAACCCTAAACCCTATAGTAGACAAAGCCCCCGGCATCATGAAGCGCAGGACATAGAAGTAGAGGACCCAGCCGGCACCTTGATGGAAGGACATTAGGGTTTAGGGTTTAGGGTTTAGACGCTGTAGGATTGAGAATCAGCTTGGCATGGCTTGGACATTTCGAGTGTCTTGGGCTCTAGGCTGGAGCTTGTCCTCGTTCTCATGGCTTCGTTCGCTTGTGCAGAGCTTCACGTGGGCTCATTGCGGGCATCTTGTAAGAAGCTCCTCATGAGACACATTGGCCAAATACGTGCCCTGAGGCTTAGGCCCCCTGCGCCTGGTCAACAGACCACTCCGGCTGCTATAAATGGGGCCAGTGGTGCATCGAAGCTCAGCCCGCCACCAAGCTCGCTGAAGTCCATCAACCTGGAGAGCTTGAAGCGGTACTGCGCTCCGGGGAGCCACACTGAGAACCAGAGCTGCAACAACTACTACATCAACAAGAAGGGCAGCACCAGCATCGGAATCTGCAACACCATCGCCACCACTGCACGGCTCCAGCCATTACCACCTGTATGCCCATCTTCGCCAACTAGAAATCTTCGGGCTCAGGTCTCGGAGGGAACACGTGTCACTTGGCCCTCCACGAGCGAAACACAACATGACCCTGCCTGCCTGCAACCCCCCGTGTCTTGAACTGCCCGCCCAGGCATCACCACACTTAGATAAACGTCTTTTTGTTGCCAGCTCTGCTGCACGACACGCTTTGACCGCTGCGCCGCTGGCATTTTAGCCGACGGGCATGAAGCCGAGGCAGCTGCTGTTGCAGACTTTTAAAGTCCAGGTTCTGAGGCTTTGGGCTTGGAGTCTGGGGTGTGGGGGTGCAGTTACGGCTTGGGATAACGGATTAAGAGAAGGGGCCACCTGCTCTTGATCTGGAGTGGTCTATCTTCTGACGAAAGTTGTATGACCAATATCACTCTCAGCCACAGTATACCAGCTCAGCTCCTGAGCAATAGCCCCTTGCAGTTCACAGGCATCCACCAAAAACAAGTTGCATCTACATTCATGGTGGCCCAGGCTCATTCCCTCAGCATAATCCTTGGGTTTTGCTCCATGGGCGAAGCTTGGAACCCATTGATATCGGCATTACTTGGGGAGAAGACCCCTTTGCAGCAGCAGGGGCCGTTCTACCTTCTGCGACGCACTCCACGAAGGCTCCGGCAGATTGGAATTGGCGCAAGCGGAATTGGAGTTTTCGCGCAAAGTTTGTTCACGGCTTCGCGGTTACTCTACTGTTGGCGCCTTAGCGAAGTTCACGAATCAAAGTTCCAGGATCTCTGAACACCCGCGAAAGGCAGCAGCCAGAAAGAATGGACTTCGGGGAGATGCTTAAGCCCTACTATAAGCCCCAAAGGCCGCAAAGGCTAATTTCGAAGAGCACTGCGACGATGCATAAACCCAGGAGAGAAAAAGAAGAGAAAGCAGCAGCACATTGGTAATGGTCTTCTTCCTCTTATCCATATTTCTGTCACTATCCTTACTGCACTATTCTTCTTAGCATGTCTTGTACTATTACTCTTCTTCGCCCCGTTTGACTTTCTATATGCCATCACAAGGGACTCGGAGAACCCGAGACTATGACGGTTGATCTGCAGCGTTAAAGTTTGGGCGTTTGAGCTCCGGCTCGTCCCTGGCCCTGGTCCTCCGGCGGTTGCTTCTGGTCCCGTGGTTCTTGTTGGGTTTGCGTTTTTGTAGGGTTTAGCGTTTAGTGTTTGGGGTTTAGGGTTTAGGGTTTGGGGTTTAGGGTTTAGGGTTTGGGGTTCAGGGTTTAGGGCCGTTGCTAGCGTACTGCCAAGATTGCTGCATATGCTTTCCCAGGCAGCGATGACATTGCATGTTCTGTTTCCAGTTCCCAGACATGCAGAAAAGAAGAACGCCCGAAGCCGGCCTTTAACAAAAGAAAGGCCTGGCTGGAGGTTTATTCGGTTTAGGCTCAGTTCGTGGTCTTAATTAGTCTTGAGCCTAGTTTCTGAAAGCATAGGATCAGCAGAGCCGATCGGCTGAAGCCTCCCCGGAGTTGAAGTTCCAGACGCGTGCATGGCATCTCTGAATTTACCTGGGTAGAAGGCCTCGGTGACATGACAAAGCCTTAATGTAGGGGCCTTAATAATCAGAATAGGGTTTTGGGGCCCATTATACTCTAATCATAATAAGGAACCCCCAATGTAGTATTGGTAATTATTTAGGCCCCTAAAGTACCGTTGGGTGGTGCAGCGGTCCCCAGCTGCCATGAGCGACTAATTAATTTGCTTCCTTTTATCGCAGACTCTCCAAAATCTTCAGGTCGCTTGCGTAGAGCAGCAGGATCGCTTCATCATTCTGAGCCCCAAAATCATCCGAAACTGGATCCATCCGCAGCCTTACGCCCTGAGCCCTGCGCTTTCCACAAGCCTTGGACCAAGGCCCCTTAAGCCAATGCCTAAACCCTGAAGACCGCAAGATCTCATTTCAGGGGCCTTGATATTGTTTGCAGGGTGTAAGGGTTTAGGGTGTGGGGGCCTTCACATCTAGAACAGGGTTTTGGGGTATAGAGGTTTAATTTAAGGGACGATATGGGGAGTAGGGTTCTGCGATGTGTTCTGCTATACGTCTGTAGGGCTTACATAAATGAGGGCACTGTGAATAATCATTCCGACACCTCTCTTTTCAATTGGCCGAGAAGTTCTGCTGCCCGCTACCCAGGCCAGGACTCCTCTTGAATTACTACAGATACTACAGGTGCCCAATGCAGAATCGCAGGGCCATAGTTGCCACAAGACATGGCTCGTGCCCTAGACCGGGTGAGGCATGGGGTTGAGGGCTTATGGTCTGGGGTTGCAGCGCAAAGCCCTACGGATTTAGCTGCTTTCGCAGCTCACCTGAAGGAGACAGCTGCTGCACCTGTCAACACAGGTGAAAAGATGGCTTCATACAGCGGCCTGGGTCATTGGAATGGGGTTGTGGAGCAGGTTATGCTACTCTCAGCTGTACATCTTGAGCAGCCGTTTGCATCGACCGGCAGTATCTGAATTCTAACCACCGACACCCGCTCTAGAAATCCAGACCTCGACTCACGCAAAAGATTGCAGAATTGCTACAGCTTTCCCTTTTGTTACAAGTTAATTCACACTGGGCCACTCCAACTGCGCACTGCATAGGCCAACAACTGGCATCCACAGGGGCCTACACCAAGTCTCCTGCAGCAGGTGGCGGTGGCAGAATGACATCGTCAGGCTCGCTGTCCCTCATCGCCACCCCTGGAGCAGTCCATTCGAATGCCCCAAATTTGGCCCAAAGCAGAACGGTGCATCATCGTAACATGCACCAATAGAAAAACGTTTTAGATGCATGGCACGTAGAAAGCAGTCGATGTCGGAACATGCTAGAATGGAACATGCTACCGGCGAAAAAAACCACTGTACAGTAGGAAGCACCCACACAAGACGGAGACTGCACACATGTTGGCCATAAGAGTTCAACAGCAGGTCCTTACAGCAAGACGGCAACAAGATATAACCCTGAGCCATGAACGTCAAGCCACGCCCAAACTGAATTGACACAGTCTCATGACAAGACAATGATAGATAACGAACACGCGTAACCCTCTAACACCTACTAGTTGATCATCAGCATGCAAGGACCTCAACTTCTGGTATCAACCGCCTGTAGAGTTGATGGCATGAATTGTCAAATACTATACTGTCCCAGCATGGGGGGCCACATGCCGACATTCACACCGGCTTGACTTCTGGATTCTCTCGCACCTACTGCAGGGAAGGGGACGGTTTCCTTGCCAGTCGCTGGCATTCGTCGACAGTGGGCTGCTGTAGGACACCGGCACTACCCGGCAGCCGCTCCTCTTGCTATATACAAGAGGTTCGAAGCTCAACCCTTTCCTCTACAGAACATAGGACCAGATTCGCAACATAAGCCCAGGTTCGAATGGTGGTCGTTGCACCAGTGGTTGCTGCGCCAGTGGCCACAGCAGACCTGTTGGCGGCGAAGGGTGTGCTGATGGACTCATTATCAGCGTGTGTGCATAGTGCAGTAGATCGATTATTGAACTTGAACACGTGTACATACACACATACAAGACGACAGACCGGGTTACACACATGCATACATACATACACACATACATGCATACATACATATATACACCCAAACATCCAAACATACCTACCTACCTACCTACCTACCTACCTACCTACCGACCTACCTACCTACCCCTACCTACCTACCCCTACCTACCTACCCCTACCTACCTACCTACCTACCTACCTACCTACCTACCTACCTAAATGCATGTATGTATGTAGGTAGCCTACCTACATACATACATGCATACATACATACGCACATACGTACATACGTACAATGACACACATGCATGCATGCACGCCTGGATGCATTCACGCATGCATGCATGCCTGCGGGCATGCTTACACACATACATACATCCATGCCTACATTACATACATAATTACAAACATGCATACATACATCCATGCATGCGTGCATGCATACATACACACATTCCCCCATTCATACATCCATCCATCCATCCATGCATCCATCCAACCGTACATCCACCCACGAGTGCATGCTGTATACACCCACCTACATGCATACATACATACACACAGATGCACGCAGAAAGAAACACACATGCATATGCATATACAAATACATATACATATACATATACATATACATGAAAAGGCACAAAAATATGCACAAACATATATGCATGCATACATATATACACACATACACACATGCACAAACAATGGGGTACAAACAGCTACATGAACTTACATGTGCATGCATGCAATCATTCAGTCATCGGTCTATCCATGATACCAGTGTCTCGTGCATGCATGTATCACTTCATTCAGCCTTTCGCTGATGATGTTGATTCATGCATTCCTTTCATTCATCCATCCATCCATCTGTTCGTCCATTCGCCCGGTCATCCACCCATTCGTTCATTCATTCCATTTCACCTCATGTCATCATTCACGCATTCACTCACTGACTCACCCAGTCATTCATTCATTCGTTCATTCATTCCGTCATTTCATTCATTCATTCATTCATTCATTGGTTTCATTTCCTTTTCAGTTCATTTCATTTCTTTCACTCATTTACTCACTCCCTCAGTATGTGATTCATGCCTTCATTTCATTCACTCACTTAGTCAGTGATTCATTCATTTTTCATGTCATTTCATCTCCATTCACTCGTTAATTCATGCGTGCATGCATGCATTCATTCATTCGTTCACTCATGCATCCATCCGTCCATCCATCCATCCTTTCCTTCCATCATCTTCAATCGCATCCCATTCTATTCCAGTTCACTCAATTCATGAACTGGGTATTTCATTTCTGCTCATTGCAGTTTATTCGTTCGTTTCTTTCGCTTCATTCATTAACTCATTCACTGCATCTTTGTATGCTGTATTTCTGCAAATGTTTGCTTCTGCAAGGCCTGTGTGTGTGTGTGTCTCAGTTTGTCCGAATGCATGTCCTTGTGTGTGCATAGATGAACTTTTATGGGTGGGTAGGCGGGTGGGCAGGGCATGCGGCCGCACTGACTGAGAATCGCAGAGAATCTTAAGTCAGTTTCGGCGGACATGTGTTGAGTCTTCTGTTTGTCGATATGCCTCCGATAAGTAGTTCCATGGTTACATGTAGCATTTGTCCTTCTTCTGCTTTCTCCGGCTGTTGCTGCTGCTGCTCCTGCTGCTGCTCACGCTGCTGCTCCTTGCTCCTGCTCGTCATTCTGCCGCTGCTACTCTTACTCCAAGTCCTGCTGTTACTCCTGCTGCTACTCTTGCTGCTTATTAAGACTATACATACTCCTGCGACTGCTACTACTA
>CAJNDV010004836.1:0-44256 GCA_905221635.1 Symbiodinium sp. CCMP2456 | reverse complement strand
CGCGCACACGCGCACACGCGCACACACGCGCACACGCGCGCACACGCGCACACACGCACACACAGGCACACGCGCACATGCGCACACGCGCACGCACGCACACACAGGCACACGCACAATCAACCAGATATGCATACCTATACAGGTTGTGGCAACTGAGATGAATTTCCTAATCAAGACTGCCGGTTGTGGGCCCGTGAGGTTTTCGCTGGTCCTGGAGGCTGCCGAAAAGGACGTAGCTCTGGTGTGGGCAGTTGGGGTTGAGGGCTTAGGTGAGGGTTACGGGCTTTCAGGGTGCCCCTTGAAAGCTTCACGGATTCCTATGTGGGAGCGTTTTCGTTGGTTTTAGGTTGTAGGGCTGTAGGCTTTCGGGCTGAGCAAGTCCGAGTTATGCCTGTATGGTTTTGGGCTTTCCGCGGTTCAAGGGGGCCTTATGCTTTCGAGTCTTCGACGGGTTAGGGCGGCGGCCTGGAAGTTTAGTGTTGGGGCTGTGGTTGAAAATGGATAATGAATCAGAGGAACCGGTAGGGTAGGATCTGCGCAAAGCACAATGCTAGCACTTCCGATGCATATATGTAAGCATCGTGCTAGTGGCTAGTGACGGCTAGTGACGATCATAGTCGCTGGTCGGAGAGCAACAAGAACACACCCATTATGAGATTGACAAGATTGAGCGGGGCAGCAAGAATAGTCGTAGTGACACAGACAGCTATGTAGGGAGCCTCATGATCGGCCTCAGCCCGGTCATTTTCGACTCCGGCGACGTCTTCTTTTTCAACATGCCGGGAGTTTCGCGAGGATGTAGCCTCTGGAAGCGTCGCATGTCGCATGGGAATGGCCAGCATAGTGTGGTGCGTCCGTGTGGCTGACTCGGCCTGACTTCGCCACTCTGTACATGTGCTGTTTATTCTGGTGGCTTGTTTAGTACGACGGTTTCTGGACCGCCGATCGCAAGGGTTTGGCTTGCTGGATTCTTTTTCTTGAGACGAAGGCCTACGTGCAGACACCCGCCAGTCAGAAGCCGGAAAGGCAAGCTAGATTGACATCACCACCACAAACGCAATGCGAGCGAGAGATGCAGAACGGATCGCAAGGAGTGATACGAATTAGTTGGAAC
Organism: Symbiodinium sp. CCMP2456; assembly: GCA_905221635.1. Taxonomy (NCBI): domain Eukaryota; class Dinophyceae; order Suessiales; family Symbiodiniaceae; genus Symbiodinium; species Symbiodinium sp. CCMP2456. Next base: position 43,139 of record CAJNDV010004836.1, on the reverse strand, counting down.
GGTGAAGGCGTAGGAGCTGAAGGCATGGGTTGGCTTTGCAGGGGTTTAGTGCTAAGGGTTTAGGGCTGACAAGGATGCATCGGGTTCATCGGGCACGAAGTTTCCAAGGGATCGGTGCAGAAATAACTCAACACTCTAAACTCACCCCCTGTGTTGCCGTATAAGGTCGCAAAGACGCCTTGCGACTGAATCCTAAACCCGTAAACCCAGTGGGAAGACTTGCGTGCTTTGTTCCTAGCTGCAGCTTTCAGGAGCATGTGCGAGCGCAGTATCTGATCGGGACCCGTGCTCAGCTTTCGACACGGCTTTGGATTCAGGGCTCAGGCTGCAGTTTTGGGGTCTTTGGAGGCTGGCGCTGTTGTTGACCGTTTGAAGATTTCTAGAGATCCACTGGCACCATCTTGTCGTGTTAAGCTTTAGCCTCCTAGTAGCTCTGTTTTCGCGTCACCAAGAGCACTCCTAGTATTGTTTTTCAACCCTTTTTGTTACATCTATTTCGATATCGTCGTCATCACGATTCCTGAGCGGAAGCTTCACTCGAACCCTCCGCCCCTCATTCTCCTCCTGCCTCTGAACCTTGCCTAAATCCTAAAAACTTGAATCTGATCGAATCCGGAAGCACCCGAGGCTGATGCTTGTTCGAGGAGAGGGCTGCGAGGTAGATGAGGAGGTTGGGGTGAACTTTATCCTCATGGCGGCCGAGGAGCTCTGCTGGGGGGATCTTGGATGCACCCCTCCCCACGCCGGTGTCGCCTGTTTGCGGGAGGGGCCACCAACTCGTGCAACCCACCGCAAAATTCATTACTCTCGGTTCAACCGATCGCTCTCCCGACTTGGTCTTCAAGGCTCTGCAAACATGTAACATTTTGCCACGATGAGAGCGAAGCCGAATTCGCATGTCACGTAGCCTCAGCCTTGCACACCGTGCTACCCTCCAAGGCAACTTCAAGTGCGTTGCACGTTAAGTTCCGCTTGGTCGAGAGGATGGGCTGCCAGCCGCTCAGCACGCGATGGGAAAGATCTACATGGAAGGTGTCGGTCCGCAGGGAAAGGACCGGTTTAGGATTGGTGGCTGGCGCAATCGAGGGATCACTGTTTCCAAATACGTGATGACACACGCACCTCTTGCCAACAAGGTACACAAGCATAGTCGTGAGTACGAGAACAAAAAACATTTGGCATAAGAGCATAACGGAGCTATATAGTCAGTATCTTCCCCAAAGCACAGGTTGTTCCCTTCAAGACTCTGTGCAGGACATGCTGTCGGCCGCCTACTGGCTGAAGCAGGCTTGGCTTGAACGGCTCCAGGCTTTAAGTGGTCTGCGGCTATCGGCGCAAGGCTAGGATGAAGGGTTTGGATTGTAACTGCAGGACTTAGAGCACTTCGTTGTTCGCGTTAGGACCCGAGGTCTGGAAGTTAATACAGTCCCACATCTTAATCTCAAGGGTGCGAGCCGAAAGCTGGAACCTGAAGTCCCAAGCGTCGTGTCTCACCCACGAAGCTGTTTCCCTGTGTGCTGTGGTCTGAAGTAGCTGAACCCGAACCCGGGCTGTAGGCACATGTGGGATTGAGATCTAGCAGGTTCAGGGCGTAGCCCATTGGGGCTTGGGGTTTGCCTTCGCTCTCGGACCGTCTGTGTTCTGCCCAGGGTCTTGAAACTGGGCTTGCAATCCCTGAACCCCTGACACCCTAAACCTGGAAACGTCCATGAAGCAATCCCCAAGCTCCGAACCTTAAGCCCCGAGCCGAACCCTAAGACCTAAACCCGAACCGTAATGCAACAATCTCAGGTTTGGGAGACTGGCAAGTGTCCGGAGAGTCAAAATCTTAAAGGACTTCAAGACTCACGACAGATCGAAGCCCTAAACCATAAAACCTAAGTCCTGGCGATTCAATTTGGGGGTTGAGGGGCGTTCTTGTCAGGTGGCCCTTTATGGACTTTTTCCCAAAGTTCCCTTATGGTCATGTCGAATTACTTTTTGGGGCCCTTAAGCTTAAGCAACAACCCAGCAAGCCATACCTGAATCCCTGAGACTCCAAAAAGTCCCAGTCCCTTGACATCTTTCATCCGACACTGTAAAAAACTCAACACCCGCTTCCACAAATGTGTAACTTGATTCCTTGACTCCGCTAAACAAGTCGACCCCAAACACCTTACAGCCGGCAAAGCCATCTGAAGGCTGACGGTCGAACAATAGCAAAACGCCGTAAGGACAGACAACTACCTGTAAAGCCGTTTAAAACCCTCGCCTTGAACCTGGTCAAGCCTCCAGACCATTCCTATTGAAGTTTGTTTTGTCCCACTGCTCCTTTGAGCGCCCTAATAAGTGGTCCCTCCCAAAGCCCCATTCCCCCAAACCCTAAGCCCATCTAAGCCCCCGGCCCTAAACCGTAGACCCTGGACCACAATCCCTAAACCCGTGTAAACATAGACTGTAATTCCGAAAGCGACTGCTCCATGCAGGCCGCGGCAAATCGACACATTCAGGCACCTTCTTTTTTTGGGCTCTTTTTTCAGATGTTTTTTTGTTTTTGGGGGTCTTGTTCAGATTAAAGGTTCGGATTAAAGGGTTAAAGGGTTTACGGGCTTCGGGTGAAAGGGTTTAGGTGTACGTGTAACACCGTGTAATGGTTCAGGATTCTTGGTTTTTTAGGCTTATTGTTTTGTTTAAGGGTTTGCAAGATCCTTTATGGCTGAGGGTTTCAAGGTTATGGTATGGTGCGTCTCGCTTTGAAGTACGTGCCTTGAGGGGGACCGTGTGGTAGACTGACCCCGTCTTTGTGTACAGTTGTTTTGCCAGATTGTCTCCGGGTCTCAGGATGTTTGGGAACTCAGACTCTCAGTGCGACTTCACGAACTGCCGCTTCTGCTGATCGGTGAACAGTGGCTCGCTAGCGCAGTGCTGTAGACGTAGGTCCAAGACTTTTCGTCCAAGACGGCTCCGATGGCTTGTAAGTCCGGAAGTGCCGAAGCTACGTGGTTCGTTTGGTGTTTCGAGCATTGCTTGAAGCCCGAGCAGGCCGTAGTACGCAAGGAGTTGGCGGCTCTTGCGACCAAGTTCGGATGCAAGTTGGTGTGCCACAAGAAATCCATGAGCTTTCTCAGATGGCTGGAGGGCAGGAAGGGGAGCACACTGCTCGTTGCAGATTGGCGAGAAGCCAAGCCCATCATGGAGGAGGTCAGTAAGCAAAAGGGCCATGACTTGCGCATGTGTGTCGTCGCACAAACAGCAACGATCCTTCGCCGCGCATCGTTCTGGGCACGTGCTCAGAATGGATGTGCAGAGATCATGGTGACGCCGGGCTTCTTGCGACACAAAGTGGAGGAGTGGATCGCAAGGTATGTGCAGGTCGTGCAGGCCAAGCGCATCACAGAGCCGGCTATGAGGACATGTGCTGAGATCCCCGTGAGGTCTACAAACGAATGGTTATCCCTTCCCAGCCTTCTTGAAGCCGTAAATGACCCCAAGCAGGCTCTTGGACTTGAGAAGCTCATTCGTCAAACGATGTGGCAACTCTACGAGGACTGAGCCGAGGATGATCAAACTCAAAAGGCGGAAAGCTGATGGGGCGAGAGCGAAGATCGCAGGAGCCCGAGTAGTCTTCTTTCTGGCCAATCCTGCAGAAGTTGGCAGGGACCTTTGTTCTCCAGGCCTTATTAGGTCTTTTTTTGAGGCCCAGGCTTTCTATCGGTGTTTAGCCATGCCTCGCTACCTATCCTAGGCAGACCGGCAACTTTTTTGAGCTCCGAAGTCCAGGCAAAATTGCTTGCAGCCGGATACACCGAGTTTCGGGTTTTAGGGCTTTTAGGGTTCAGGGTTCTGTCCGCGGCAAGGCCTTCGAGCCCATCAATGGTGGACACTCTGGCCACTTTAAACCCGAGGCCCTGAGCTCTCATACCGCAAAATTCCTGTACGCTAACCCCCAAACCTTATAGCCGGACGTCAAAGCCGCAGCAAGGAAGCTTTAGGTTCCTACGGTTGCGGTTTGCAGCGTAACGAAGCATAACATCCTCTGATAAGTTCACGCAGCCTGCAGCACTACACTCCACGGGCTGATGACTAAAGCCTTGGACAGTGAAAAGCTTCACATCACATTGCAAGACGCAGCATGTGTCCGTGGGGCCTCCAAGCTCTGGTGGCTTCCATGGTCTCAGGCCACCTGCGGCGTTTTGGCACCTTCATACTTGTTGCATCTCGTTGCCGACAGACGACTTGCCATCGCATTTGCAGAACATGTGCTACTAGGACCGGTGTGGCGTTGACGAAGCTTTTCGCACCATTCATGGTGTCACGAAAGATGAAGGCACCTTTATTCAACGGCAGGGGTCAAAAGCACATGAGCAATCATATGCTGCCGGGCAAGCACATCGCAACGCCACCTCAATAGACGGAGACAAGTATATGAGAGCTCAGCTCCTCATTCGACAGCCCTCCGGCGTCGTTAGCCTTAGAGCCGGACTAGACGTGCCATCATCTATCATAAACGAGGTAAAACTCATAAGCATATAGAAGTCTTGATCATTGAACAAGCGGCCTCGAGAGCTGGCATGCAAGCTTCCTCATCGTTAAACGTGGTCACAGATCGGAGTCGACTCCCCTGAGTCCTCTGTCTTAGTTCGTAGTTCAGGCCCAAGTGATGCTGGGCAACATGCTCCTGAACGGCGAGGGCATTCGGCGACTCTGGGAGTCATCGCGGAAGGGTTCTGAGGGGGTCTTGGCTGTCTGGGCTTTGGGGTTCTGGGAGTTTGGGGGATCTTGGGGCCAGCGGGATTGCAAGGGTGCAGCGTTCATGCTTCGTGCTCGAGGCTGCAGGTCACATCCGAAGTTTCCAAGTATGTAAGCCCAACGCGCGAGGCAGGGCAAACATGCATGCCACAGAGAGGCTCACTCCGAGCGCAGTTCCATTTCTCCATAGCGGGCCAACGTCAGCAAGAAGGTTCCAGGATCCGTGCCCTCTTCTCGAAGGTGGTTTTGCACAGATTTACGGATGTTTCTACAAGTCGAGTGTTGGTCCTGTGTTCACAGCATTGCCAGTCTTGAGAAACAGCGCTCCAGTGAGCAGCTTGTCGAGTCTAGTGTCCTCGACTAGTTGGTCATTACAGTAGCAGGTAGTAGGTAGTGGTGGTAGCAGTAGAGGCAGTAGTTGTCGTCGTCGTCGTCGTCGTCGTCGTCGTCGTCGTCGTCGTCGTCTTAGTCGTCGTCGTCTTAGTCGTCGTCGTCTTAGTCGTCGTCGTTGTCGTCGTCGTCGTCGCCTTAGTCTTCGTCGTCGCCCGAGTGGTCGTCGTCGTCGTCTTCGTCGTCGAGCAGTAGTGGTAGCAGCAGCAATAGCGGCAGCAGCAGCAGCAGCAGGAGTTGTGATGCAGGGTTAAATACTCGATGCGGACCCATCGTGCGCTTCCATCGGGCAAGGCAGTGTGACAACCAATACTAGGATGGGGCCCCTTTTTGATTGCACATTGTTCTTCTTCTTCTTGTTATTGTTGTGGTCGTCGTTGTTACGATTGTTAGTAGTATTTGTTATGTGTTATGCATCATGTGTTATATGTTATGTGTGGTGTACTGGGTATGATGTGTTGTGTATTGTGTATATTATGTGTTTTTGTGGTATGTTTTATGTATTATTATTGTTACCATCATTATTGCTATTCTTATTGTTGGTATTATTGGTCGTCCCCGCCTCCTAAGCCCAAGGAAATGCGACGCTGGCCGGCTCTTACTTCCTCGGGGCTGCCAAGCAAGGCTCCTCCGAGGTGGCCCCCCCCCCCCCCCCCCCAACAGCCAAAACAACAACGCCAAGACACGTCCGAGGGACGTATATGGGATAGTTGTCGGTGTTTTGCATGAGGATTTTTTGGTTTAAGGATCCGGGGGGTGCTTAAAGTATTGGTTCTGTGTTTAATCCATCAGATAAGCAGGATCTTTTGCCGATCCACATTTTTCAGAATTCCATAAGGTGTGTTGTGGATTCCTTTGGAATGTTTCGATTCCAAGCCGTGTTGTCCGGCCTGGTTGGCCATAGGGTTTGGTTTGAGGCTTGCAGAACTCAAAACCAAAACCACAAAGCCCTGAAGCCTCAAAGAAGCCGCTACCCCCCTCAATCAGACACTCAAAGCTCCCTGCACCTTCTTTGGAGTATTCCCATTGCTCCAGGCCCTTACAGATCACAAGCCCTGTGAGGCACAGGAGGTGGTTGGGCAAATGTTTCGGACCGGCACCGGCTTCCCGCCTGACAAGGTCGGAGGGAAGCGTGTTTTGTCCGGCTTGCTGGCTAGGCTGCAATAGCTGACATGCATCTGGCATTTTCAGTCTTGGCTCGGGCCTGAACCCTGCCCACTGGTCATCACTACTAGCTAGTGGGATTGGTCTTCTGCCCTTGAATCCTTTCCTCTCCCCTCTGAGCTCGAGTCTCTCCCTCCTTCCTATCGGCTCGCCTCTCTGCCTGCCGGAGCTCTACGCCTCTCTGCAACAAACCTTTGCTTCTGGGCTGACTTGAGGCTTGGCGTGTTGAAGGCTTAGCTTCTGCTTTCGCAGGCATAGCAATCATCTGCCAAATGGCAAGTTGTCGAGCCGTTCGGCTTGTTTGGAGCATACAGACCTCCAGCCTCAATGCTTACTGTACACCAAAAACCTTATCCAAATACCTTCAAGCTGACGCAGCCCAGAACCGCAAGCCCAAATGCCGCGGACATTCTGCACAAATGCCAGGCTTCAAACTCTGGGTACAGAAGCTTCTGCACGATTACAGTGTTGAGTATACTGAGCCCAAGACGAGAAGGAATAGCAGACGCGATCCCGAAACTCTATGCCCTGAAGGCCGGCAAAACCTAAAGCCCTTAACCTCAAAGTGCTAAATTCTTGAAAGCCCTGGCCCTAAACGCCAAAACCGCAAGAACCCAAACCCAAACGATGGCCATGGTCCAGGCTTCGGCAGTGACCTGGCTCGTGGAAGCCTGCGAGCAGGGCCGTGCTGAGGTGCTCGCGAAGCTGATTTGGAACAGCGGCTTCGGGGTTTGGCAACAGGGTTCGGGGGTAAGAGTTCAGGAGCTTTGGACAGGATTCCAGGATGCAGGCTTTCGGGTTTAGGCCGGCTGTTTGCCGCATCTGCAGATTGAGATGTCGCTGTCATATAGCCGCTAGCCACCGCATGCGTCATCACCACGAGTGTCAGAGAAACCATCCTTATCACAGCCGCGACCACTGTTGCAACAGTCATTGTTTTTCACGATCATTCTCGTCGTCATCGTCATCTCGTCATCGGCATCATCATCATCGTCATGGTCGTCATCACCACCATCATATCGTCGTCAGGATGGAGGATCAGCATATGACATTTGCCGTCCTCCTTGTGATCATCGTCATCACTATCATCGTCGTCATCATCGCCAGCATCATCTCCACCAGTATCGCCGTCATCATCGTCATCATCATCATCATCATCATCACCATCATCATCGTCATCAGCATCGTCATCATCATCGTCATCATCATCATCATCATCATCGCCATCATCATCGTCGTTGTCATCAGCATCAGCATCAGCACCACCACCACCACCATCATCATCATCGTCATCATCGTTAACCGATGTCAGGCCCGCCGTGATTGCAATCATCATTAGCGGCATCGGGTTCAGGCCCATCATTGCAATGGTTCCGGCCGGACACCAAAACCAAATATCTCAAGAACCTGCTGAGCCTGAAAACGCAGGGCCCAACGCCACCTGCTTGCAGGCCTGCCTGGCCCTGGCTTCCATGTACAGAGGGGGCGAGGCAGGCACGCGAGCGTGCGCCCTGCTCTCGAGCGCCGCAGTCCATAGCCGAAGGTTCCATCGCTCCTCTGGTCTTCTTCACCGCCGCACCCTCAAGCCCTGAAGCCCAACTTCTTTAATGCCTAGCCCGTTCCTGGTAATCCCGAAACCCTAAACTCAAGCTTCTGATCCGCAACCTTTGAGAGCGCCCCCGTCGCCAGGGCATGCGGGGTGACCCAGCGGCAGCGCTGTACTATTTCAAGAAGGCCCCCTAAACGCTGCACTCTACAATGGCGGTTGGAGCATGAGCAACGGTGCAGGGTTCGGAGTTGTGAGACAATGTGACTAGAGTCTGCGCTAAAGGGTCAACAACAGCAGACACTCGAGTAGCAAGATCCGCATCGCCCAGAAAAGGGACCCTCAATTTTCCTCAAGCCCAGAAATGGGCGCTGAGGAACTTAGAATTGCTGACCAGGCCAGCAGCACTCAGTCGAGATTTCGAGCCTTAAGAAGGACGGTTAGTGCAGGGTATCCTCGTAGCTAAGTCAGGCAGCGGAAGGGGGCAGCGCCGAGGGCGCCAACGAGCCCGGGCCGCAGCGGCGGGTCCTCGTTTAGACTTGCCTCGGGCTGTGTCGGTGTGGGGACTGTCTGATTTGTCTGCGGGTTCGCTGGGGCTCAGAGATGCAAGCAGTCAGCACACCTGCTCCAGATGCAAGTTCCACCACCCCAAACCGCTGGCAAGACGAAAACTTTCTCCCAGTCGCTGCAAGATCGAGGCTGGGCATCATGTACCTCACTGGGGAGGGCACGGTCGCAAATGAGGCAGGGCCGACCCGGTGGCTTGTGGCTTCGGCTTTGGTGAGTCTTTTGATTTTGAGTTACAGTATGTGATGTGCATACAGAAGATTTGGGGATCTGAAATTGGACTTCAGGCGTGTGGTGTAGGAAGTTGCTTGGAAACTTCAGGCTATGTTCGGGGGTTCAGGATTCAGTCAGGCATGCGTACTAGACCCCTCTCAGTCAGCAACAAGTTGACGATTTTAGGCATGAATGCGCTGAGCGATCAGTAGTTTTTCCACCTTGTTCGGTCTACTTTATGACAGGATTTAGGATGGCCAGAAGCCTTGTGCCCCCAAGCCACCCCCCGACCGATTTTCTAGACACCGGCAGGAAGCCTCAGCTTATTGGTTCGAGCGTGGCACGGAGCTGGAGGCCTGAGTGTGGAATTGGCTCCGTCATGCGCATCCAACTGACGTGGAGAGTGAACATGGAAGGGTGGGATCGAATTGTAGAGCTTCGTTGTCCAGGAGGAACGAAGAGCCGCTGAGGAGTACAACGACGCTCCGTGAGATTCAACCGGGGTTCCAAAGCCGGACCCGCATCTCGGAGCTGCCTAGCTTGGGGAGATCGCGTCGGAAGCCCGGGAGAGGCCGTGCTCGACAATCCGCCTCTGACAGGGTCACCGAGCACGTCGACAGGTTGATGATGGCAAGCATCCGGTCTCCGTGCTGTGGGCTGGGAACAGCGGCAAGAGCTGCCACCAAAGTTTGCAACTCCCGAGCAGCAGAGGCTCCTGGCGAAGATTTGAAGACGGAAGTCATGGCGTGTCTCGGCACTCGCACGCCTGCGGCGAAGAAGATCTCTACTTCTCATGGAGTCTGTCATTGTGGCTTTACGTCCAGAGTTTCGGTCAAACTTGGAGCATCAGACAAACATGCCATCCTGAAGTGTGCGCAGCAGACTATGTGGGTCAAACGGTACTTCGTGCCGGGGATAAATCGGATTGGTGTGCGTCTGATAGGGTGTTTACCTGGGCCCATATACTTTGAACAGAGCTTCACCAACAAAGCCTTTACATATCTGGACGGAGAAATAAGTCCACCAGAATGTGGTTCGCCTGCATTGTTCTGGGCGGAAGACATGTAGAGTCATGTAGAGCGAATGTAGAGGTGTCAGAGACTGGGGCTTTGGAGATTAGGGTTTGGGCTTAGGTCCTGTAGGTGCTGGACCAGTGCCATTGTCATGTCCGGTGTGACAAGCCGCAATACCCGAAATCCTCTTACAGAACTCTCGCAAGGATCTGCCCACCGCAATGTTTTGGCTCGGCTTTTTTGGGGGCGAGACCCAGGTTGTGCCAGTAGTCCAGGCACAGAAGGCGTTCCCGGGCGGGTTTAGGGTCTAGGATCCTCTTTTGGGTTTAGGGATCGGGGTTGGGGGTTTTAAATTTAAGGTTTCGGGTTTGTTGGCCCGGAGTTTGAGGCCTCCTTCGTGTCTCGCAGTCCACATAATGTGATCTAGCCTGGATGGCATTCATGAGCTTTGGCTTGTTCTGAGCTCGGCCAGCTTTAGATCTTGAGAGGGAGTGCAGTGCAGTACAACCATTGTAACAGCGAGCGGAACTTGGAACAACCCCAGGTCTGTTTCTCTGAGGACTTCTCGTTAAGATTCTTCAAGGGTCCCTTCCGCATGAAAGCCCAGAGGTTCCAAAACTAGGAGCCTCAGCAGCTGGAAGTTTTGGTTTAAGTTTTGGTTTCTGTCAAGCCTACTGACAGCTAGAGGGCAGACATCTACAAAGCTTCGAGTGTGTCAGGGTATGGGGCTTTCGCGAGAGCCGAATGTGAAGGTCCTCACGGAGTCTCAAAAAAGATGACACAAGCAGCAGCAAAAGCCACAGCATCTCAGCAGAGAAGTGACCAGGAGGAGACCCAAGAACGAAGGAAGAATACACAAATGAAGCACCGCCCAAAGACCAAGCTTTCGGGCCCTAAAGCGTCAGCTTGGCAGGGGCGCCATGGCTCTCGTAAGTACTGGTCAGCCGGCTTGATCCCTACCGAGCGCAGCTGTGGGGCTGTAGCCAAGACCGCTGCAGCGCGGATTTGTGGAGGTTTTGTGAACTCTGAAGGTCCTAAGCCGTCAACCGTAGGTCCGTAGGTCCGGGATTTGAGGGACCGGGGGCTTGTTTCTTCGTAGGGAAGTTTCGGGCGAAGGGAGTAGAGGCCTGCTCATCTCGGCACACAACGCTTGCTGCAAGAACCAAATTGTTGGCTTTGGCACTCCACATGTTGGGAAGTGGGTCATGAGCTCTGGGCTACAAAGCGGGACCAACCTCCTGAAGCCAACGCAGGTCGCAGTTTGCCAAACCCTGCAGCCCGAAGCACGACATCCTCCAAGCTCTTGAAAAACCTGAGCCTGAAACCGCCTGCCCCGCACAACAAGTGCCTTGTCTCATCCGTGTGCCGAACCCGGAAAACTCTCGAACCTCCAGAAGTTTCCGACAAGGAAGCCAAGCGGGCGAAATACACGGGAGGCGCCGAGCTTGCTGCCGCCTTAGGATTGCTCTTGCTTGTTCGGGTCCGACACTTCTTCAGAGGCTCTGATCTAGGACTTGCAGACTTGGAGTGGAAGCTATGGGCGGAGCCGGCCCAGCAAGCCGAAGCGCCGCGAGACTCGTGGAGTAGTGTCTCTGGAAGTACGACTGGTTCAGTCTAAACCGGAGGCCCGACACCCCGAAGCGACGTAAAACCCGAAGACACACCCTGAACTTCACTCACCATTCCCCAAGCGCTAGAACCTATAGAGCCGGTCCCCAATCGGTGGCTCCTCCAAGGTCCCTGCGCTGCAGGAGCAGCTCATCCATGCCGGGAGCTTTGCATGCCTTGCTGGGTTCACGGGCTCAGGCTTCTCGTGGTTCTAGTGTTGTGTGTGTGTGTGTGTGTGTGTTTGATGCTGGGCTTTAGGCGGCTGGGATGTAGGCTGTGACTCAGCGTGAAAGACTGGGGCAGCACCTGCATCAAAATGCAACTGGCAGCCTGGTGAAGCTCCAAACCTTCAATCTTAAGCCCTGAGCCCAAACCACCCTCTCGGCACAAGGACTTCTAAATCCTAATTACACCCCAGATTCCGAAACCTAGATCCCAATCCCGACGTTTACGCAGCCTCGAAAGGTGCAGCCCACATACAGACCCTAACTTGTGCATGGGATCCTCACAGTAGCCCCTACAGTAGGCACCCTTACATGCTTGAAACCCCAATGTTGTCCTCGAGCTCCACCTCGGAAATCCAGCAGTGTGAGTGTCAATTCGGAATGCGCCTTGGGGTTCAGGGTTTCAGGCTTGGGGGTTCAGGGTTTGGCGTTAGGGGTTTCGGGATTCGACTTTGAGGGAGCCCAGGAAGACTTTTCAACTGTGAAGGCCAAAGCCCGAATGCGAGAAAGGGGCCAAAATCGAAAGCTGCACTGCGGGCCCTGAGACCTAAACCTCCACCGCTATTTCGGATCTTGTTTTCGCGAAGGGCTGAAGTCGAGTTCCCTGTGCCCTGAACCCGGAGGCCTTTAGCGGAAACTTTAGCGCCTCTGCTGCATCCTCCGTGATCTCATGCAATCCTTCATGAGCCACTGGCCCTGGTCATGACACGAAAAACCTGAAATCTAGTCCCCAAGTCCTAGGCCCTCGACTCCAAGTCCAAGTCTAAGGTGCAGCATGTGAACCGGAAGAGTGGCCTGTTCGGCCCCACCATGCTGCTTACGGGCCACGATGGGGAGGCACCGCTTGATAGAGTTAGCAGTAATTAAGCAGCCGTGGCAGCAAATTGAACTGCTACTGCCGGTTTCAGCTGTTGCTGAAAGGACGACGGCTACTGTTGTATCTAATCGACGGACTGACTCCTTGGCAGGTTGTGGAAACACTACCCCGGCTGGGTCCCACGTCCCAGCACTTCCAAGCCCAACTCCCAACTCGTGTTGTTCTTTTCTCCGGCCGAGGGGCAACAGTGAAAGCTTCAGCTTTGGAGGTGTTTTGCTCAGAATTCTCTCCTGATGGGCGGGCACTGGCGACCGGCTCCTTCGACAAGTCCATCTATCTCTGGAATGTCGGCGCCTGATTGGGTCTCTGTCGATTTGCGATCCGTGTCTGCGCTTTCACAGACCCGAGAGTGGTAGCAACACATCGTTTAGCGAAGGTCCGTGAGGAGAGGCACAGGATATCCAAACCGGTTGGCAGTTTGTGCCGTGGGCTTCCGGGCAAGACGGCCTGAAAAGCAGCAAAGCCAAGAGCCCTTTGCGCGCGCAGCGTTGAATCCTGGGCCGTCGAAGCCGGAATCCCTAAAGACGACCTCTGAAGCCCCAGTCCTTGAAGGCTTTTCAACCAACAGCCAGAGCACGAAACCCAGAGTCAGAAATGACACATGAAGTGAACAAACACAGTAACCAGGTTTGGGGCCGTTTGGGGCTTCGGGTCTAGGATGTGGGGTTCCGGGATCAAAGTTTACGGTTTATGGACATTGGGTTTTGGGCTTTCCGGTGGAGATTCCCAAGACAGCCAAGACGACAGACGACCTTACTGTAGGTACAAGACTGAAACCTGAAGCCTCGCCCGCCAAGGCCTTACACCTCGAAGCCTGACAGCCTAAAATGCCTAAAACACCCGGAAGCCTCACCGTGCCCCAGCGCAGAGTCCTGGAGCCTCGAAGCGCCGCATTCTGAGAAGCACCCCAAAACCATCGACCCAGAATGTCTTGAGGTGTATGGTGAGTGTGAGAACTACGGCGTAATGAAAGGCCATGCCAACGCTGTCTTGGAGGCCTCTCCGGTTGCCCGATGCTGTCTTCTGACTTCTTGCAAAGGGGTCCTTGTTCTGTTCCTGTGGGTTTCGACCTGAAAGCTGAGACCGAAGCCCTGACTGTGGAACAGCTTCAGATTGCTCAGATTGCCCTAGGCCCTAAATCCGGGAAGAATCGAAGAGGTGCACTGGAAGCATGACGGCACTCAGCTTTACAGCTGCTCCGCCGACAAGAGCGTGTGCGTATGGGACTGCCGGCCGAAGCGCTATAGGCATGTCTTGGGTTCAGGGTCCAAAGGCCCAGTCCAGTAGCGATGCCTTTTCTGTTCTGTATTGATCTAGGTCTCGTTTCCAGGTACTCTCCAGGTCTCTGGGTGCTGAAAGAGCTTGAAACTTGCGGCGTCCATTCCTGGTTTTGGTCTTGGCCTACAGAAATTGAAATAGCTTGAACTCTGCCAAAAAAGCAAAACCAATCCCTGCAGGCAATGGCTGCCGTTGGGCTCACATTACAGGGTACCAGAAGCTGACAGAGCTGTAGATGAATGGGTTGTCCATGCCCGGCATTGAACATCAGATTTGCTGAAACCAGGGCCGAATGCATTGAGCAGGCCTTGGATAACACATTTGGGTTTGCGCGAAGCTCCGCAGTTTATGGGTTGTTGCTGAATCAGGACAAATTTTAAAGGATGTTCGGATGTGGGGATGGCAATCAATCGAACAGCAGTTCGGCCGAAGCTAGGGCCGAATGGAAACTAGGGCCGAATGCGCTTAACAGGCCTTGCAAAGTGCATTTGGGCTTGGTCGGAGCTCCGGGAACTGAATTCGAGCAGTGTATGGATGGCCGCATTTTCGGGTGTAGGGACGGCATTGAAGCCCAGATTTGTTGAAACTAGGCCGACATCGTGTAGCACGCCTTCTTGGAAAATGCTTTTGGGCTTGGTTTGGGGCTTCAGAGCCTAATGTCGCACCAGAAGCCCGCCCCGGAACCTGCCCTGCCCGGAACCCGCGTGGACAGGAACCCGCCCCCAACCCGCGCCGGAATCCGCCCCTGACCCCGCCAAACCTTGTTTCGGCTGAAGACCCCAAAGCGCTCGCTGAAGAACCCTGAAGAAACCCTGAAGGCTCCAAACCTCTCTCGAAGTCCAAAGACTAAAAGCTGCAGCCAGTTCGCTTCTGCTGATGTTTCAACAGGCTCGCAAACATGCAACACCCAAGCCGTAAGCCCAAACCCGATGCGGAGGACCCGGAATCCGGCAAGCGGCTGAAGAAGCTGAATGGGCACACGGCGATCGTGAATAGCATGCAGGCGAACGGCATTGTCCTAACAAGCGGTGCGGTTCCTGTCGAGCTATATAAAAGGGAAGTGGCGATCCTGATTGTAGGAGTCTGAAGGGCTATGCCGATAACTACAAAGCAGTTCTGTTCAGGGCTACGCTTCAAGTGATCGTGAGCCCCAAACCTTGAGCCCTACATCCCGTAATCCCTAAGACCGAATCGAATAATTTGTTGTTTCACTGACACACCAAAGGTTTGAGGGCTGGTGTCGTCCAAACCTTGGTGCCTTCAGCCACCCACAAACCAGCTGTAGCCCCGTCTCCTTCTCGCGATGAACCTTTGTTGTGTTGATCTCCTTATCATTGCAGTTTTACGGCGTTCCAGGCTTGCTACACTTGCCTTCAAGCATTCCACTCGAGATCACGAGTTGAAGCCATACGCTCCGAAGATCAGGTGTTAATGAAGGGCTCCTTTATTTCATGCTTTTGTCTTCGTATGTCTGCAGCATCCCGTAGCAAGAAGGCATTTGGGCCTGTTTGTGGTGCCTGTGCTGCAGACCTCTCGACGTGGAGTACCCTATCTCGTCAGTGGAGGAGATGATGGTGAGCCACGCCAAGCAAGTTAGTGCTTGATACGATGGACCAAGACCCTCCAACACAGTGCGGTATGATCTCGTGTCGCAAGGTGCGCCCTCATCATCACCACCGTCATCGCCTTCGTGATCGACGAGCATCATCATCACTGTCATCATCGTCCTCCTCCTGCTCCTCCTCCTCGTCGGCGTCGGCGTCGGCGTCGGCCGCGGCGACGGCGTCGGCGTCGTTGTCTTCGTCGTCACCATCGTCATATATCGTCATCAGCATCAGCATCAGCATCAGGGCATCAGCATCGTCATCATCATCAGCATCATCGTCAGTATCAACTTAATCATCGTCATCTTCATCTTCTTTGCCGTCGTCGTCATCGTCGTCATCATCATCTTCACCACCATCAGCACCATCGTCAGCATCATCATCGTCATCACCATCACCATCATCACCATCACCATCACCAACCAATCACTGGCATCATATTCACCATCATCATCACCATCATCTTCATTGTCACGATTGTGTTGTTGATCGTCAGCGACAATATCTTCACGACCGTTCTGGTGGTGTTTATCGACTTATCATGGTCCCTTGTTCTCGGCATGGATTTGGTTCTCAACATCACGACTGCTACCGTCACTGGACTTGACCTCACAACGGTCCCAGGGATGGTAGTCACAGCCAGGAAGCGAAGCATCTAGTGAATCTACTGATTTATGTGCGAATATTAAAACTTCTCAGTAAAGCAACACCGCGTGGAATCGTTGTTTACAACTCTGAAAATCATGGCAACTTTCGGCATTCGGCATGTCGCGTTGCCGAGTTACTCCCAGGTACCACGAAGCTCTGGGACTTGCGTGTGCGCCGCTGTGTCGCCGCCGACGCGTGTTGTCCAGTTTCAGTTTGTAGTCGGCGCTTCGAACAAACCAACATGGTGATAGATCGTTTACAAGCAACATGATACAAGACCTGGCAGGGCTTGCTGTGCTGCGACCTCCTCGTAGTCTTTCATAACGAGGGTCACGGTCACGCGACAATGCAATACCAAATCTTCTTCCTACGACGAGTACTATTGCTGCTAGTACTGCTGCTACAAGAACAGCTACTACTAACTACTACTACTACTACTACCACTACTACTACTACTACTACTACTACTACTACTACTACTACTACTACTATTACGACTACAGCAACAACAACAACCACCACCACCACCACCACGACTACTACTACTACTACTACTACTACTACTACTACTACTACTACTCGTACTCCTACTCCTGCTCGTGCCCCTACTCCTACTCCTGCTGCTCGTACTCCTGCTCTTGCTCCTGCTCCTGCTCCTGCTCCTGCTGCTGCTACTGCTCCTGCTCCTGTTCCTGCCGCTGCTCCTGCTCCTGCTGCTACTAGTACATACCGGCACCACCAACCCAGAGGCGGCGACGACCACGATGACGACGACTGCGACGTCGACGACGACTACCATTACTGGCAGTGCTGCTATTGCTACTGGTCACTGGTATCAATGTTACCAGGAGTCGTAATAGCTGTAGTAACAGTTATAGCAGTCGTAGGTGTGGCAATCGTCGTCATAAGTAGTGGGTCGCTGGCAGCACCCATCAGCACCATGCAGAATATGTCAACGACCACTGTACTTATACGACGATGAAGATGACTACCAAATCTACAGATATTGCTATTTAGGCGTTTACAACCTTTGTGTTCAACTCATGTTTTGCCAGCCTTCATATTTCAGGGCATCGGGCTTGTCATGAAAAATACCCGCCATCAGAGCGAATCTCAATTACTAAAAGCATGGCAGCGAATGTACGCAGGCCTCCTCAAAAAAATAGTGGGTGTACTTGCAGGGTGCTATCATGGGGAGACGAGTGACACAGATACTGCATCACATGCTTATCCTCCGCTGATTAGTTTCTCCTGATGATTCGTCGTTCTTGCATTGCTCCGAGTTCCTCAGAGCGCTTCTGAAGCTTTTGTGTGAAAGCCGTGGCGTTGAATTATTTGCTGTTGATATGCCGGCCATCAGACTGTTTGCAAATCGAAATCCAGATCAGCCTTTCGCATTCCTAAGGTACCTGCCTTAAGCCTTGACTCGAAGTCGTTCTGAAGACCTCTGAAGTTTGCAGGCATCGTGAGGAAGAAGAGCTCCATGAATCGGTCGGCTTCCCCAATGCCGGAAGAGGCACTAGAGGATCGGTGTTTGCTGTCGCTATCAGCCATGCCCTGGGTGTCCACGAATCTAAGTTGCAGGCATACCCTGAACGGTCAAATTCCGTAGCTTTAGCGTCGAATTTTGCTGTACGTAGCTCCGTCCTGAGAGTCTGTGGTCCGTCCAGATAAGTAGCGAAAAGATGAAGACAAAGGAGTGCAAAGGAGTGTGGAGTTGCGGAGCTTGGAGGGAGGGTTTAGGGAATGGTCTTTAAGAACGTCTTCGGGCATCGAACCCGTGGTTGGAGTTGACAAGCCCGCCTTGTTTTAGGTTCTGGTCTCCTGGCTCTAGCTGAAGGGCTGCGATTGCTCACCGTTGAGATGGTTGCGCGTTGTCTAGGAGTTGTTTTTCAACAGGTCCCCTTGTCCAGGGAGCCCATTAACATAGGGGCCGCCAACAATCACGAAAGGCATGCTCTTCGTAAAATAACGGACCTTCTAACAGTGTCTGGGTACTTTAAGATTAAAGCTTATTAACTGCATGAACCCTCTGCCCTCTGCCTAGGCTTACCTGCCACTGAGCCCCAAGACGTCCCTGCACCTCACTCGGGCCCTACTGTCCCAACACGAAGCCAGAGCCCTCACAAGCAGAAGCAACACATTCCTTGAGCGGACAAAGTCCGAAGACCCCTGAGGCTGAACTCTCAGACGCCAAATCGCACCGGACCCTGGAACGCAAAGACACTGCTAGACTGCTAGACGCTAAGACTAGTGGTAATCTGGACAGTGGCACTGCCATCAAAAGAAGCCCTGACCTCCCTTCTTGAAAGCCTGGAGTTTGAAGAGGTGGATCCGCGCGAGGAAGAACTTCGGAAGCAGATGGAAAAGGCCGGGACTCCAGGAAGGTCGCGGGGGCGAAGGGCTTTGAGATCGGCTTAGCCTTGGGGGTTCGGGTTGGGGTCACTAGCAGTTTTTCCGTCGGGCGGGTGCTCGCCGGAATATTTCGATGAGTTTGCAGTCCTGCTTTGGTTCCTTTTGAGAGGACATTCCGGCAAAGGGCGAAAGACCAGGAAGCGCACCCCTTCACCCTCCTCCAAAACCCCAAGTTCCATTCAGCAAGGGTACCTTCAAGGTCAGGGCTGTCTCAAGGATTTGACGACTGAAGGAAGGTTCGAGGTGCGTGGTTTCGTTTTTTCCTAAGTTCCGCTTGGCCTGTTTTGGATGCGGGCTTGTTAAAAAGGTTCAGAGCATTAGTCCGCCTTGATGCTCCACTCAGTGATCGGAGCCAGGCCTCCAGATGGAAGCGGTCGTGGTGGTATCCATGGGATGTCAATACATACTTCAAAAGCAGCTTTCATGCGCAAACCGGATCCTTGAGTTCAGCTCCCAGCTTTTTTGACGCCGGGCAAACTTGTCTGTGCCAAGTTCAGAGCCGGCATTGTGATCACCGTAGTAGTACGCCCTACGACTACGAGAAAGTACTACCACGGAAATCATGCAGTTGAGACATTAGAATGGATCAGAGAGAGTTGTGACCGGCATTCCTGGTTGGAGTTGTTACTGGTGCTTTCCTGGCGAAGCTGCCCACTTTGAACTCATTCCTTTGAATCCGCAACACCAGCTCGGGTCATGTATGTAAGCCGCCAAATTGTGCAGGCCGGAGAGCCTGGGAGCATCTTCTGGACGGGCACCAGGTTTAACATAGGGAGGATTTCGTAGGATGTTGCTTGAATGTTTTAGGATGTGGCGTCTGAGAGGACGCGTCTTTTCGGTGTCAGACTTGTTCAAACGGTGGACACGTTCGCCTTCCTGTTGAAGTTTTCGAAAGCTGCACAGATTGCAAACTGTTGGGCGTGGGGGCTCCGTGTCAGGAGTTCGGATTTTCGAGTTCATGCGTTGCTTTCGAAGTGTTGACATAAGGTTGAGGAACGGTTGGGGGATTAGCTCCAGCAAGTTCCTTTTCAAGCCTGAAAACGTCGTTTTCCCCTTGCTGCCGATGTAGGCCCGAGCCAGCCCCCAAAGCTTGACGGCCCCAGCCCAAGGGTCCTACCACAGACGGGCTCTGGACCTCCATCCTACCTTCTCACGAGCCGTATATCCGAGAGAACGTCCTACAGTCTGAAGGCACTTGAAGACGCAATAGCTCCACAAAGACACTAAGTCGGAGTTTTGGAAGTAGCAATCAAACTACCTAGCCCCGCAGCTTGAATATTGGGTTCGGGTCCGGGGCCACGTCCTGAAAGCCCTCGAAGCCCATCCCAGTCACAAATCAGCAGACCACACAGGCCAAGCTCCCAAGGACAAGAACCCACAACCTGAAACCCAGGCCTAGGACACCAGAAGCCGTTTGCCCCGTCTTTGCATTTGGGCTGTTGCTCGAAGCTGAAAAAGCGCAGGAATCCGCGGATTTTGAAGTCCCACATCCAGGACATCGTGGAGCAATTGAACACCGCCGGCATGTATCGACCTTGGGCCGTTCATCGAGGAGTTAGCTGAGCTAACTCATTATGTGGATTTGCTGTGTTATGGCGCTGGTTCTTTACACGCCTTGATGGTGCAGACTAGTTGCGCTTGACAGGAACAGACGGGAGGTACGATTTGTGTACAAACGCCACCGGTTTACAAATGCGACAGGTATGAATGTACTTGTATCTCTAAAGCACATAGACACGATAGAGGCAGAGGCGGCTTTCTAGCCAAATTTGACCGTTCTGACAATGCTGAGTCAGTCGGCTGAGGGGTAAGAAGAACCCACTGTTGTTGACAGTGTGGATATGACTAGGTGGCTATGCCGCTTCGGGTGAGAATGGCAAGTATATAATGCGACGAGGGATTTGCACTTGCTATATTGGGACTCTACTAATTCTATAAGACCTTTGAGAGGAAGCTGCTTGAAAGTTCAAAGTCTTCGGCCTCCAAGCCTGAGGCTTCAAACAGTAAGCTGCTTCACACCCTGGTACCCCAAGCATCCCGAAACTGAAGAGGAGATTCTGAGATATAGCTTACGGCCGTAATGCATTTCGGGTGGACATCCGGTTCGATTCGGGTTTCCCGATCAGGGACACATAGGATTGTAAGCAGAGGCTTCAAGGTTCAGCTGCCGTGCTTTGGATCAGGACGCACTTCAATTTGCACAAAAGTCTGGGGTTGAAGTAAGAGTGGTTACAGTCAGGGACTTGTTCCAAGATTTGGCTTGCGATGTTTGGTACAAGCGCATATTATGGATTTTGCACATGGTTGGGGATTCAGGTTTTGCTGCATTGACATGGGCTTGTACAAGATTCCGCAGAACCCCTCAAGCCTAAACCCCGGACCCTTAAGCAAGGTCTACATCTACCTAACTGTGTTTCTTCGCCGTGGGTTGTGGGAGAGTACTGCTTCGTGCTGAGAGGAGGCTTTAGGGTTGGAGGTCCAGGCGAGCGCAGTCGCAACATGTCGCAACAGGGTTAACAAGGAAACAGCAAGTGAATCCTTACCCCCTGCTGTCTCTGTGTCGCTTTTGTCGCACTTAGGGAAGACCTCCTGGGGGAGCAGCTGGAAGTCCTGAAGGGGGCGGGGCGCAGAGCAGGATGTTGAGGAAATTTCTGTAGCTTTGCTAAGTTTTAGATTACGTTTCGGGTTTTCGTCTCTGCGCTCATGGAAAGATGTTCTACTTCAACATCAACACCTACATACATAGATGGGTACATGCACACACATGTGTATACATAGACATTTATGTATGTATGTACTCATGTATGTATTTGTGTAGTATACACACATGCATGTGCACATGCACATGTTGGCATACATACACATACAGACATGTGTATGTATACATATATATATATGCATATACACACCCATACATACACAGCCACGCCGCCTACATGCACACATGCAGCAGTTTATACCTACACACCTACATAGATACATGCATGCATGCATGCATGCATGCATGCATACATACATACGTACATACATAAATGAGCTGCGAGCGCGTGTGTGTGTTTGCGCGCATGGGTGTGCGTATGTGTGTTTGTTTGTCTGTCTGTCTGCCTGCCTGCCTGCCTGCCTGCCTGCCTGCCTGCCTGCCTGTCTGTCTGTCTGTCTGCCTGGCCGTCTGTCTGTCTGTCTGTCTGTCTGTCTCTGTCTGCCTCTGTCCGTCGGTCAGTCCGTCGGTCTGTCTCTGTCTGTCCGTCCGTCTGCCTGTATGCGCGTATGCGTATGTATTTGTGTCTGAATACAGTATTAGAATGTCTGTAGGCCTGTCCGCACCCGCCGACACCCTGCTTGGCTCCTGCGACCTCGGTATCCAAGCGATCGTACTCGGCCTCTCTCCGCAGCGTCCCCACAGGAGCGTCCGCCATGGCCCAGGGTTATGGCAAGGAATAAGGGGTACAGTAGTTACCACAAGGGGTGGAAGAACAATCGTGACGACAACACGGAAAGTAGCACGGAGTAGCAAGCGAGGTTTCCGACTTTCGGGCTTAGGGTTTGGGGTTTTAGGGTTCAGGGTCACTAAATCTTCTGATATCGTTGAGTTTCCTCAGGATCCTGAGGCCCCAAATGCAGACCAGGTTTGTGCAGAGCCTGATCTGAAGTCACTGCTGCTACCAGTCCGGTCGAGATCTGACAAGGCCGTTGCAAAAGGGTTCAGGTCCAGGGTTCAGGATTGTCGCAGCCACGTAAACTTGCAAAATGATGTGGTCTTCTGTCGTCCGCCCCGAGGCATGTCTATTATGTCCTGCCGGGGCCGGGGCAGACCTAGACGTAGAAATACGTAGAACATGTGACTCTGAGGGGTCGGGAGTTCTACGTGTTTAGGGTCAGGGCACAAGGAATCCGGCTCGGGTCTCAATCACGCTGAAGGCTGCCTGCATGCGAGAGGAAACTGGTCGCAGCTGTCAGCGAAAGCTGCCCAACTGTCAAACCTTGGAGGGGCATAGGGACTCGAAGTACGGCTCGGAGTGTAAGGCTTGAGGGGTTTTTGGGCTCCTGGTTGTAAACACGGGGAGCATGAATCTTCTGAAGTAACCTTGCCATGGACTTGACTACACCATCTATTGATGATCTGCTCTTGGGCCACGTTCCAATCGACTCTGCCGATCGTCCGCAGTTTGCCCAAACTCGTTTCACGGCAGAAGAATCCGAAACTTAAAAAAGCACATCTGGTAACCGGATGTCAATCATAAAATGCACCGTCGGGAACGCAACCCCAGGTCAAGAAAAAGGCTGCCTGGCCATCAAGCCTAGCACCTCGGGCCCAGAATCAAATCTGGTCAAGTTGACAGGCATCGCATGAGGCGCCGGCTTGCGACTCTTCAACACGTCGCTGACAGGAACCTTGCATGAAGCTGGTGCGCCTTTGGACGAAATAGTTATAGACAATGACAGTAATGGCAGTAGTTGCAGCATTGACAGCAGCAGCGCGATAGCAGTACCAGTACCAGTAGCAATAGCAGTAGTAGGAGGAGTGGTAGTAATAGAAGCAGTAGCAGCAACAGTAGCAGTAGTAGCAGTAGTAGCAGCAGGAGTAGCAGTAGCAGTAGCAGTAGCAGTAGTCGTAATAATTAACAGCAGTTGTAGTACTAGTACTAGTACTAGTCTGGGGAGGAGGAGAAGTCATCATTGTCGTCGTCGCAGTCCTCGTCCTCGTCGCGTTGTGGTCGTGGCGCTGACAGCAGCAGAATACAAGGGACAATGACAAATCAGAAGAACATTAAGCCAAGCATCGGGCATCGGCTTAAAGGCACTACCAGGGCTATAGACACAGACTTTTCGTAACAACACAGACTCGCAGCTTGTTGCCGCAGGTCCAAAAAGATGCAGCCCGTCCGAGTCGAACCTTCGGGAGCTGAGCTTGTCGCCTTTTTGTTCTCTGCCTCTTCGACCATCTCATGATATCTGGCCTGCACAGGTCAAGTCTACGGTCCTTATGGGCCGCAGCATGCCCGAGCCTCATGACAACCACAAAAACGAGGGTCATAAAAGGATGCTTTAGCAAGAAAGTCTTGCAATGACTTGGCGTTGTATCTCCAATGCGCCACGGCAGCCTCATCTCTAGCAATCTAGCGAGAGTGGAACAACCAAGTGTGTTTGTTCCATCTTCACTGGGTTTGGAGCTGCAAAAAAATCCGGGGTGTGGCATGTTGAGCCTCAAGGTGTAGGGCATCTGCAGCTCAGTATGGGCTCAGTAATAACCGTTCTGGCTAAAACTCTGGAGCCCTGGTGTTGAGCGTGCTTTGGTGTTTCGGGCGCTCGTGCACCGCCGGTCGTGAGGCCAAGATGCATAGAAGGCATACACCCACCGAGATCAGGAACCTTACAATTCCGGAGCCCCTTCAGCAAAGAAATGACTCCGGTGCCTATCAGTGAAATCGAGGCGCAAAGAGGTGTTGCGAAACCACAGGCCGGCTTGCAAATATCTAGGGCACTGAACGAACCGGCATCTGGCATCTAGACGGTTTAGGGTTTAGGGTTTAGGGTTTCGGCACCGTTGGCAAAATTCAAGGGGTGGTTTTCAAGGACATAGAAGCGGGGTTAGGTCAGCAAGGCTCGCCGATGGCCTGGATCTTGCGTGTGTGGCAGACACGGTTCCACCTGTCGACCGTTTGGAGTTTGGGTTGTCGGGCCTGTCTGGATGCCTAATGCACTACAGTACAACCTCCACCGGCTCATTGCAGAAAAAACTGCTTCTGGCAATCCAGCGTTTAGGCCAGGAAACCCAGAACGAACAGATAATTGAAGCAGAGGAGAGAACGCGAGAGAGAGACGTCAATGTGCACACATACACGCATTCATTCCTTGCTTGTTTTTCCTGCCAGAACCAGGCAGGCCACCGCCCAGGTCACAACACAGCATGACAATATGCAACATGAGATACGCTAGGTAATGCCACATTGACATTGCATGAAAGTTTCTCCGCATAGCACCATGTTCGCTGTTTTACTTAGCCTTGCATTGCATTTCAATATGTAAATTGTACTACGGCACATGGAAGTGTGTGTCAAGCACGCTGCCCGGGACTGCATTGCTCCGCAGCGTGTCGGAAAATTATACTACCTTGCAAAATGCTGCATACATCACGAGCCAAAATACCTACACACCTTCGCACAAAAAAAAGTACATTCATGCATACAGAAGTACAAAGGGTACAGACATACACTCAGCGAGATGTGTATACAGTATGCGCATGCCTAGATTCGCACATACTGATGTATGTAGTTCTGTTCTATATGCGTATGTATATGGGATTGTGTTTGGACGCGCGCGTGCCCATGTGCACACGTATAATTATGTCTACATGCCGAGTTTATCACGTAGACACCACATATGGCTCACAAAATGTACCACCGGCATTATGCAGCTATGCGCGCATGGGCTCAAAGCGAAGCGCCTATATCATGCTGCCGGTTCTCTTGTGCCTATTCAGACTTCCCGAAAATCGTTTTACTTGAAACCCAAGACTAGGATAACCCCAAGCCGCAACTGCCTGAGCCGTGCCCCGAAATCTGAGAAGCCTCTGGAAGTCTTCCAGGCACACCGGACGGCTGACATCCACCATGGCCCCCAACTCGATGACGGAAGCTCCGAGGTCCAGAGCCGGGCTTGGAGGTTCTAGGGGTCTAGGGTTTAAGGGGTATGGGTGTTAAGGGGTCTAGGGTTTAAGGGGTATGGGTGTTACGGGGTATAGGGGTTAAGGTGTATGGGTGTTGAGGGCTATGGGGGTTAAGGGGTAGGGGGTTTGAGGGGTATGGGGTTTAAGGGGTAGGGGGATTCGGACTCCAGGTCACACGGGTTTCGGGTTCAAGGCGTCTTTCTTGGGCTCAATCGGGGGCCGCGAGGCTTTAGGCTTTCTGGTTCGGGGCCGGGTGCCTTAAGGCTTCGAAGTGAGCCGGAGAAAGCTTCTTCTTGGGAGTCTGTGGTCCGTGACTGACTTCGCTGCTTTCTAAGCTCTCTCATCCTGTGCCACTGTAACCCTAAACCCTAAACCTCTAAACCCTGTAACCTACAATCCATACAATCCATGGGTCCTACACCCGTCAGTAGGATGCCAGTTCTCACCACTCTGGCCGCATCAGGCCTTGAAAGCTGCGGCCACGTCCGAACAGGCATGTTGCGCAAGTGGGGTTCGGGGCTGGGGATTCAGAATCTTGCGTCGCAGAGGTTTCAAGGTTTTAGTGCGCAGCCCAAGATCTGCAGGGTTTTAGGAGGCCTGCTGCACCTCTGGGCTTGCGCCAAAGTTTCGTGCATTTGAACAGCCTCAGGCTTGCCTAGCTTCGAGTTTGGCAGGAAACTCAAGCTCAAAACAGCTCGCACCGGTCGGACCGTCTGTGTAATTCGGGCCGCCATCGGGCAGCTGCTGTCGACACTTCTTCCGAGCTGGAAGTCAGGATCGACGGAACCATCCAAAATCCTTTTGCTTAGTGGGAATACAATGTGAATAGAGTGAATATGGCCCTAAACCCCAAACCCTAGGGGGGGATGTCTGCTTCGACACAGTGCTGCCCGCGACCATGCAGGGTCGAGGCGCCTCATCGATTGGCGACAGCCCTAAACCCGGAGTTCTCAGACTTGAAGCTCCGCCTATCATTGTCGAACTTCTGAATTTTCTTAACCGAACCCACGGGATGAGAGGATTTCAGGTCGCTTCGGTTTCATTAGTGGGTTCTCACGCTTGACCTTTCGAGCCCGCTGAACTCGATCTGCTGCAGCATGCAACTACCCTGTCAAGTATGACGTGAGACGGCTGGGGAACTCCAACCCGAACTGGAGGTTCAAAAGCTTTTAAGATCTCAAACTTTCCGCATTTCTCATGATACACATAGCTTAGAAAATACTGTATTAATACGTGTGTGCGTATACATATATATATATAGACTTTATGGTCTAAACTCTACGGCTCTCGCGTTGAGATCTTGCTTTGCAGCTCCGGGTCCCATGGAATTCATGAGCGCCCCCAGAACTGCCACGGAAGCTTCCTAATAGAAGGGCCTCAATAATTGGAAAAGGTCTTCTCGGCACGTTATTCCGAAGCGGGTGTATTGTAGCATCATCACAACATGCGGAACCCGAAGGACAGCAGTCAAGATGCAAAAGTGTGCCAAGGGTTACGAATGTCCTGTGATTCGGACCCGCACATGATGCGGAACCTTTGTAAGCCTGCAGTAGGACCGACTTACGACCCATCAAGTCCTAGGCCCCAGAAAACTTCCAAAGCGAAATTCTTACAAGTTCTGTGGGTTCTGCATATGAACTGCGTAAGTTTCCAGATCTTTGGGCACCTGGCGTGAGACTCGGGAGCTGCGTCGCGCTCCGTGTGCACATCAGTCTTGTGGCTCGTCCGTGAGGGAGAACTCCTGCCATGTTAGAATAACAGAATAGCAGTCACTGTAAACAGGATGATGATGATCCAAATAATAATGTTAAGAATAACAATACCAATCTTAATACTTCGGGGAGCGACTAGGCTGTGACGGGCTCATGCTGCAAGCCTGGTAGCAAATTTCAATGAACCCCAAGCCTGAAGCTCCCTTAGATACCTCTCTAACGGCCCGAAGCCCCTGACTGCAATCCAACGTATGGGGACGGACCTGCAGGGGGTCTTCGAGAAATGCCTTCAACTTCTTCTCAAACTGTTGGGTTGCTGAGCCGGAAGCTGCCCCCCTGTTGAGTATTCGCGGTCGCGGCGGTAGTAGTAGTAGTAGTCGTCGTCGTCGTAGTAGTAGTAGTAGTCGTAGCCGAAGAGAACAAAAAGAAGGAGAACTTGAAGTTGGAGTTCTTGTGTTGCCTGTTGTTCTTGGTGGTGGCAGATGCATTGACAGTGATGGTGGTAGAGGTGGTAGTGGTCGTTGTGTCGCTTGCGGTTTGTGCGACCTATTTTGCAAGATGTCTCGTTGGAGTCCTTGGGCTGCAGTAGCTGTGTCTCAGCATGACGACCTGAAGACCCAACCCCTGGAGGCCTTGAGCCTGTTGATGAGAGGCGGCTTCGTGGTGTCGCGATCCCAGCTGTTGTGCGTCACCTTGCCGGTAAACATTTGCATCTGTCCAACAGATACAGTTTCTGGGGCTGTGTTTCCCGGGGAGGAGAAAAAGCGAAAAGGCTGCGACTCTGATGCCCCGTACACGGGTTCCTACTAAGTCCCATTGGGAAACAGAGCATACTGGACGTGCCAACGACAATCGCGACAAGAATCCAGGTGTCAATAACTGTGGAGTCGGAACAGGAAACTCCACATTATGAGCAGGAAAACCATACAGCCATACAGGTTCAGCATGCAGGCATCACCGGAATGATGACAAACAACCAAAGTAATCCCAAGATTTGCGCTTACACGTGTTGTAGTTGTCATGTTCTTCTTCTGATGTTCCTGTTGCTGTGGAGTTCGGGGTCACTTGCGGGTGCAAATTTTCAAAGCCGGGCCCGATCATGCAGGAGTTCTCGTCTGCAACCTAAGGGTACCTTCCAACAGGGTTGTGGGCATCTGGATTGGTAAGCTTGCACCTCCCCAGTCAAATATCATGTTCGTTCAGTGTCTGGCATCCAGCAGTGGCACGAAACGCATTACGAATCTCAGCTGATCTTCCGATCCAGTGCTCGACGTGTAGAACCATTGCCATCACGGCAGCAAATGCTCGTGCTAATGCTACGACTGCTGCTGATGCTACTAGCTCTACTATTGCTACTGGTATTGGGTACAGGCATCTGCTGCCATTGCTGCCACCACTACTAGGGCAAGGCATCCGATATGTTGGTGCTGCGGGCCTCGATGCGCTGGCTCATCTTGTCCAATGTCTCCTGGCATGGCTCCCGTCACTTCAGACACTTCTGCAGGGGTTGAGCGTAGTTTTGGTTGAAGGCTCGGCGTCGCTGCTGAGCAGCATGTTCTTTTCGGGCGTTGCAGAAAGGAGGACAAGGAATCCTGCGATGCTTGAAAGCCCGAAGAGCCAAGAAGAAACCCTCCTTGAGCATGTCTGCGAACTCGAAGGCCATGGTCTCCATCTTCGATGACAGGGAAGCGATCTCGTGATCCTGGCTCCACCGGTACGGGGGACAAGGCAAAAGCAAACCGCAGGCTGCACTTTGACTTGCCCTGAAATCCATGTCTCAAGCAAGCGCTCTGTAGGCCCTCAGGCTTTTATATTACTTAAAGGGTTTTGGGCTCATTTCCTAAAAGTTTTCTCGTAACTCCCGCTACCAGCCCGGGAGGTCGAGTGCGTGTCCTTCTGACGCAGGATCTCGTCTTTTTCCACTCGGACTTGCTCCGTCTCCTGCCAGGAAAACCCACCAGGGAAGCATCGATGTAGCAATTTGTTCCAGGATCCCTGTTTGCCCTGAATCGGGCGAGAAGGTTCTGTGCATCTGGGGAAAAAGTCAAGAGTTTGTTGGCGGCACGAAACAACAGGCCTCTGTGCTGGGATGCCAAAACCCAATATCGACCCTGTGTGCGTGTGCCGCAGTCGCATGCCGCACTCTGCAGCGGGTTCCCAAAAGCCATGTCAGGCCAATTCTGAACACAAGTTCCTCCTGTCCACCCTACACGCTCTTGAAGCCCGAAGATGACGACACGGCCTTTATCACCGATTCGATCTCCGCCTTCTTTTCTGAAACCTGCGCAAGCAATCGGCCTCTCTACTCCGCACTCCCAGCATCACAGTGCCCAATCCCTTCCTGAGGGTGTCAGCCGGTGCTTGCAGGACAGACGACACTCCGAGTTGACACAAGCTGACCACCATTCTTGCGAGATACTCCAGTGTACTCGCCCTTGATTCAGGCCCCGTACAGTATCGAGGATGTCTGCCAAAGTGCACTGGAGGAGATTCATAAACTAAGGATTTTGAAGTCTCCGGTTCATGGACAACCCGGGATGTAATTCCAGTCCATTGCATCCATAGCTTGCTCTCACTAGGTGGCGTGGACAGTGTTCACACCTGACGTAGACTACTATGAGGTCAGGAAAGCACATTCCTTTCAATGTGCCTCAAGGTAAATAAAGTCGAGATTCGTATCCTAAAGCCGGTGCGCTGCTCGAAGCTCTTTCTCGGTCAACTGTGACTGGATCGTACGGGAAGGTGGTCTCTGCGCTGCTCACGGGGTGGGGCTTCCAAGGGAACGAATGCCCACACTTTCTCGATCGCTCAGGGCCCCTTTCTCGTCGACTCTGTTCCCTCTCTCTTGCTCTCGCTCGCTCGCTCTCCCTCTCTCTCTCTCTCTGTCTCTCTCTCTGTCTTCTCTCCCTCTCGCTCTCTGCACTCCAAAGCCCGTGGAACGAAATGTGCCCAAGAGCCTTTTTCTGCGTCTCATCGATGGTTTGGTTGAAAGAGTCCTGCCAGTGGAAACATCTCGCTGCTGAGCATCTTGCGCTGAACCCCCAAAAAGTTGCAGGTATTTGGGTTAAGGCTCCTGCTTCCTAAGCCGCGGAACCCTACTCTAAGCCCCATCGTAGATGTTGCTTCGAGTTTCAATCTCTGTCCAGGGTCGAGTCGAAACAGTTGAAGGAAAAGGTTTCGTCAAGTTTGGTCTTCAGAGATGCAGGTAGTTCCACCGTATGACCCTAAACCCTACAGCCAAAACGCAAAGCCGGAATCCCTACTTGGTACTATCCAACAACAGACCCTGTCCTGGAAGCCAGGAGCTCTCAGCTCAAGCTTGGAAGCGATGTGTTTCGATTATTTGTTTTTTGTTGTGAATGTTTATGGCTTAGCTTGCCTTTCCCGTGGTTTTCCCCCTGGTCCTGCCCGTTCTCCTCGTCCGCTTGTAGTTATTTTTTGCGTGTTTTTGTGTTTTTGTGTTGATTTTCTTCCGCGCACCTCTCAGCGGTACCTCGTCTCGAGAACCTGACCGATTCTAAACTCATGCCCATCCTGGAGGCGATTCCGGGTCATCATACATCCTAAGCATGCCCCCTCATATGGCGATTCCGGATCATCAGGTATCTTGTCTTGAACATGCCCCCTCATTTGGCGATCCCGTGTCATCATATATCCTAAACACGCCCACTCATTTGGCAATTCCGGTCCATCATTGATCTTAAACACGCACCCTCATTTGGCGATGCCGGTTCATCAATTTCTTATAAATTTATATATCTATGTATCGGTATATATAGCATAAATGCGCCACGTCATTTGGCGATTCCGACAAGCATGCCCCCTCATTTGGCGATTCCAACTCATCATATACCTTAAGCACGCCCCCTCATTTCGCGATTCCGGCTCAACATGTATCTTAATCATGTGGCGATTCCGGTTCATCAACATATATACATATATACATATAGATTTGTCTTAAACATGCCACCACAAAACAAACAAATAAAAAATAACCACCAAAATTCGATACCCTGAAGCTTGCATGGGCCATGACAATCCGACATAGCGGCATGGAGGTCCTGTTATACGAAAGGCGACATGATAGATTGACTGTATAGCGAGATAGCCTTACTGCGTATTCTAGCAGAAAATGACCAACCAGTAAGCACATACCTTGGCTTGACAGCGTCCTATAGTTAAACCAGGCCAAATGTTCAACGGAGTGGGGATGAGAAATTAAGTGGAGCTTCAGAATCAGAGCCAAGACCTTAAACTACGACGCAAGGCTTTGAAGCCAGACGCGCAAATAGTCGACAAGCATCGAACCCACCTAACTTCCGAGTAAGAGGGCCTGTAAGGCGACATCAACAATCCCGAAGCTATGAAGACCAAACCCTGAACCATAAACCGGCAAGCCGTCGTAGTCTGCAGGCCTGCATCTCACGATACTGCCGACTCATTTCCTCGGCTCTCACGAACAAAGAGTAGAAAATGAAAAACACAACCGGAAGCCTATCAGTTGCACGCGAAACTGCCGGGCATGGCCCTCCTGCGACTCCGATGCCTGGATCCTGCACCCCTCCTCATCTTCGGTCTGGGTCTTCGAGGGGTGCGACCGGGACACGACGAAGGGCCGACTGCGGCTTCAACGACAGCGACAACGACTTGCGATGATGTCAGCCACTACTAGCGATTACTACTATCCTTGCTACTTCCACCATAGTTATATAAGTAGCGAGCCTTGAAGGAGAGTCCTCTCGGGGAGTCCACTCCGAGACGCTTTACTAACCCAACCGGCCCACGTCTTCGCAAAATCCCAAACTCTGATGCTAATCGCTCTAATCCATCTGAATGGCTGCTGTGTGTTCTCTGCACCGGACGGCTTCGTCATCGAAAGCCTCGAACCGTCGCAGAAAAGACTTGGGCTCAGGATAAAGCGGGCTGGGGTTTAAGAAGCTTCGATGCATCTAAGTCTCAGGCATAAGCACACGAAATCAGACAAAGACAACCACTAGCAACCTTGGTTCCTTTCTCTCTCATCTTGAATACGTGCAAACCCGAGCCCATTGCAACATCCCGCTTTGAAAGCCACAACCCCAAACGGCTCCTCAGTGCTCAAATGCCCCACATGCCGAAAACACTCTCAATCAGCCCTTCTGCGGGCTTGGGCCTTGTCAAGCTCTGCGATGCGCTTCCTGCAGTCAGCAACGTTGGAGAGCAGAGGAACTGCAAGGCGGATCACGCGATGCCACAAGACACAGCTAAACCTCCTGTCACAGGTGAACCCTAAAACCAAAACCCCAAACCCCTCAACCCTAAACCCCAAACACGGGAAGTCTTATGCTCCCAAGAAGTGAAACTTGAGCTCCACATAGCATGGCCGCCTCAGCTCATCCTCAGATTTGCGGCAGGCCAGAATCTGCTCGTCCTTCATCATGATCCTGGTGTCGACTGCAAGGGGGTTTCAGGGTCGAAGGCCAAACTTCCCAAGAGCGAAAGAAAAGCTGGGTGCACCTGTTCTCGCAGTAGAAAGGTAGATGTCCAGGCATGTATATATATATATATACATATGTACACACATATTGTACATCTACCCTGCAGTCATGCACGACCACATCGGACATTCACCGTCGTCCAGGCACTGGATCTTGCACTTCACTGCGAGCATCGGTGTGCACATGCAGGCAGCTACATATTGATATAGCTACCTGCATACAGGCTTACATTACAGGCATAATTGCTTAAGAACATCTAACCCATGAACAGGGTCAAGGCTTTGTGCCCCTGTAAAAGCCACAAATCAGAAACTCTTGCAGAAACCCCGACAAGCCTGTATTGCAGCACCTCGATCTTCCGCTGCATGAACGCACTCTCCTGGCGGGTCGAAACACAAAAAGTGGGTCCGACTTGGGGTTCCCGGGATGGCGCGTTTAGCCACAAGCACCCTTGCCTTATACTGTATTATAGTATTTTGTATCACGTTAGGTTATAGTACGTTATATTATATTATATTATATTGCATTATAGCATGTTCTATTCTATTTGTCTATGCTGCATGATTAACCTGGATTAAGGCTCCTGCCGCTAAGAGGCCCCACACAGGCAGAGTCTACAAATCTGCGACTCTGCAGCCCGACTTCCTTTGGCGAAGGCCTTGTCCCAAAACACTGAAAGGGATATAACTCTGAAACCGAGATGAAAACCTTCAACCTAGACCCAAGAGCCTAAAAGCCTACATCAGCTTTTCCGCCTCCGGGAAGTTGATCTCATCGCCGCCGCCCTTCTTGTCACCCATGCTGTGTCCTGGGGCTGTTCGAAGTGCGGGGCCTATCGGATTCAACATCCCATTAAGGCATGGAGGCGTTCCAGTTATGTATCGTGGAGTGCAGTATTCAAGAAATTTCATGGAGGAGGCTCAGGAGTCAGGGTTCAGCTTTGGGAGCCGTGATGCTTTTTTTCACAAGGGACTCGTCTGCTGCCCTTACTGCCCAGCTTGACCCGCAAGACAGTACTCCGTGATGCTTGCTTCTCGAAATCTGGGAACCCACATGTCCAGAGTCACGCCTTGCCAGACTCCCCAACTCAACAGGGAGAGCTTTAAATCCAATGAACCCGACAACCCGGAACTTAATGCTCGTGATGAGCACCATCATTACGGCCATGATGATCATCATCATCATCACCATCATCGCACAGCCAGCGGGTCAAAAAATCCAAACGCTACATCCCCAAGGCCCTCAATCCTAACCGCCGGTCAAGTCACGGACAGCCCAGCTGTCTGGCAGCTGCTCGAGCAATTGTTTCTATGGGGAGGGGAGAAGCTGAAAACGGCAGCCGCTGGACAGGCATTATAGAGATTTTAGGTTCAGGGCTTCGGCAATGGCTTACAGTAGTTAGTACAATAGACTAGAACAGAACAGAACAGAACAGAACAGAACAGAACAGAACAGAACAGAACAGAACAGAACAGAACAGTCCAAAGCACAATGCAGCATAGTACCCTACACGACGATACACTTCAGTTCAATGCAATATAATACAATACAATACAATACAATACAATACAATACAATACAATACAATACAATACAATACAATACAATACAATACATGCAACACAACACATTATACTACAGTAAAATCTTACATAGAACGGCGACATGTCATATTGTATCGCAAGATATGAAGTTTATTCGTGTCATGTCTCATGGTATTCATCTCATATAATACCCATGACATCATACGGTATGGTAGAGCATATTATCATACCATATATTACATCATAACATATCGTATCATATCATGCCGTACTATATTAGAAAAACTGTAGAATATGGCATACGATATAATTTAATACAATTTAATGTAATATAGCACATCAGCATACATTGCAATATGGTTGAACATAATATAGTAACTGTAGTATGGTATACTCCAGTATAGAAGGTCGAACTTTGATATTTCAAGAAGGACTGTATACTGCAGCCGCTGGGTTTGTGATGTAACGGGTGTTTCGGGAAGTTTCCAGGTATTCACCTCGCGCTGGACCGGGGGGGGCACCCGTGAAATGTTTTTTCTTGCGCCGTATCTTCTAGCACTGCCAAGCATAGCCCGATGTAAGCGGCCGTCCTTAAAGCATCCGGGGGCCCCAGTCTTCGTAAACAGGTTCTGAGCAGGGTGCTGCACTGCGGGGTCCAATTGAATCCTACGTACGGTACATGAACCTGTATTTCATCATCTAGTGAATCTAAGTGGAAGATACACATCCAACAGGATGCCATAGAACTCCAGTTGTAGCCACTGCACCCAAGCCCTGAAGACCTGGAACACATTGCCCCAAACCCGAGACAGGTTTCAGTGCTTCAAAAAACTTTGCGCCCCCAACAGTTCGTAGTGCCGCTGTGGCCCCTCTTTTCTCCTGCGACCATCTGCGTCTGTGGTGGCGTGTGGGCGCCCACCTTGCGGGTCTACTTACACATGATCATGGAACTCGGGGCTTCTGCGTTGGGGATCCTCGTTCTTGAACTCATTCGTATACGTGGAAGACTAAACTTTCTGAGGTACTGGAGGAGCTCAGGCCCAGCACAAGCAGCCCTGAAACTGCACTCCAAGCCCATACAAGCTCAGAAAGACCATAGTCCCTCCAAACTAACCCTGAATCCGTGCATCAGTATATGGTTGCTACTATGAAGCTCTGAAATTTGCATAGCCCGAACCCTACTTGGAGGTTCACGGGTAGATAGAAGTGGGGTTATAAGTAGGGTAACTATACTTATAACCCATATTGGGGGACTTATAACTACGCATGAACCTCCAAGTAAACCCCACAAAGCTCCAGGCCTTCTTCCAGCGCACGCCTTGTGCGCGCGCTTCCTCGCAGTCCAGCAGGCCAAGCCGCCGATGCTGCCTGGAAGTTGGCTTTGGGGATTTGGGGCTTCGGAGTTTTGGGTATTGTATAGTAGTAGATGGTATAGTATAGAATAGTATAGTATTATCATAGTAGAGTATAGTATAGTATTATAATAGTATAGTATAGTATAGTATAGTATAGTATAGTATAGTATAGTATAGTATAGTATAGTATAGTATAGTATAGTATTAGTATAGTATAGTATAGTGGCCGCAAGCCCTAGGGTTTAGGGTTTAATATAGGAGCCTTAATAATTGAATAGGGTTTTGGGGCCCATTCTACTATAATCATAATAAGGAACCCCCAAAATAGTGTCGGTAATGATAAAGGCCCCTACATTAGAGGGCTTTGGGGGGGCCCCTGAACCGTGTTTAGACCTGGAGGTCTCGTCGGAGGTACCTAAACATGAACAGACCATCCCAAAGCCTAGATCTGCCCAGATCTCAAAAAAGGGACCCTGTAAGTGAGCCGAGCAGCACGGGGGGGACTGAGCCATCGAGGCAAAGGTTCGTGAAGGAGGTATCCACGGGCCCCCACTGCCTTACGGCCAAACGAAGTTGGGTGTCGGGTGCAGGGTACGAGGTTTAGGGTTTTGAGCCGGGCTGCCAGGGAACTGTGAGACTATTGCAGTAGCTCGACGGTAGGGACACGGACACATCTACACACACCTCCCCCCGCACACAAGGACACACACAGACACACATACAGTCACATACACACCGACAGACACAGAAACAAAGGGACAAACTGACAAACAGCTAGACAACTAGACAGCCACAGGCTCGCACCACCATGCAGACATAGATAAGTGTCTCGAGATGCAAAATGCAGGTATACAGCTATATAGACATAAATCTACGAAAATTCACGTATCGGCATAGCCAGAACTACAGATAGAGATAGAAAAGAGATAGTTCGACAGATATAGATCTAGATATAGGCAAAAGCATAGCTATACTACAGAATACTACAGATATAAGTGTACAGGCAGATAGGTACATAACGGTATATAACTATACACATGTACGTAAACATATCTCTGTGTGTTTGCGAACACCCACGCGCACTCCCTCAGTGAGCAGCGGCCAAGATTGCGCATGAAAGCCAAAATGAAATCGATGTTTACGGGGCGGGTTAGCGGACGTGCTATAGCCGAGGTCAGCACCTGCCTCCTTTACGAGGTGCATGTGCCACTTCTGAGCAACACACACCCTGTAGCAGGGCCGACTACTAAATCTTGCAAAGATTCTGGAAGCTGCTTAGAATTGCAGCTGCCTCCACCGAAAATTGAATTATGGCCTTATGGCCTATCTGCCATGCAGTGTTTCTGGGCCTTTATGCACGGCTCGGCGCCTTTCACCTGTACATTCCGGCGACGCCGCCGATGGTCAAACAGCCAAACCCATTATGAGGCATTCTAAGGTCTTGCACAGCTTGTGCACCAGTCTCTGTACGGGGGCACCTTGCAAAAGCACGTTTTGCACATCTCTAGCTCCATCAGACATGCACTGGCAGCTCTCCCATCCGACGCCCCTCTCCCTGTTTCGCAGGCTTTCTCTCGAAGCCGAAAGGTTCCCAAGGATCGGAAGGCTGAGGCCAAGAGCCTCCCACCGGTGCAGGCCAGCTTCCCGGCTGGTGCCCCGGGATCGGGGCCCAAGGAGAGGGGCCCGTGAAGGGCCCGAAGGGCCAGGGTACCTGCTGCGGGCTTTGGGGCGTGGGCTCCGTGGGCTCCGTGGGCTCCGTGGGCTCCATGGGGCTCTGGGGTCGGATGGTCGGCTGCGTCTGCTGCTTCTTTGGGAAGAGGGAGACGGACTGATCCGTGATGTCGAAGACGGTGTAGTAGAAGGCCCAGAGAGGAAGCCCAAGGATGATGTTGGTCCCAACCCCACCTTTTGACAGGGCCGCCATGTTGTTCAGGGCGATCAGGTCGAAGCTCACCGGAACGTCCTTCTCTCCGGAGGCGCCAGGCAAATAGAAGGTTAAGCTTGCAGGCTGTCCGAAGTCGATCAGCGCGGCAGCGGCCTCGAAGACATCAGGCGGAAGCACAAGCGCAGGGGTTCCTGTGTCCTCGGTTCTCCCACGCACGACCCGAAGACAAACCGCTATGGCTATACCCACCTTCCGAGCCAAGGTTCCATGATGCACTGCTTGCCGGGCGTGTTCGGATCGCAGTCAAAGTTGGCGAACTCCTGGCCACCTAACTGAATCTTCTGCACCGTGATGTCGTACCAACCGATCTCTCCCAGCGCAGCCGGGCCGAGAACTGACGACTTGTCGTAGTGCCTCGACACAGAAGCTTGGTTGAATTAAGAAGATTCCACCAAACTTCCAAAAATCAGAAACCGAGGCCCCCGGTACCCAAAGATGACCGAGACCAACCCCAAATCCATCAAGATCCACATAATTTTTACTGAACCCTCCTCAAACCCCTGTCGGACCCTGAAGGACCTCAATAACAAACCAACAAACCTTGTTATTCCCCCCCCCCCACCCCGTTAGGCGAGGTGCTCGTTTGTCACGGCCGCTTCATCAAGGTACAGTCGGCCCTGGTTCTCTCCCACCTGCCCGGACCAGTAGATACCAAGCTTCTCCACCCCACCTCAGGGTTTAGGGTCTCGGGTTCAGGGCCTCTCAGGCCCTTTATACTATCATTATAATAAGGAACCCCAAAAAAGTAGTATAGGTAATTCTTTAGGCCTGCCTCTATATTATAGCGCTTCAGGATGCCTCTTTTTTTTGAAGATCGCGGTTCTTGCATCGAGAGCTTCAGGTGATTCAGCGAAGAGAAGCAGGGTGGAAGTGACACGCTTTAGTTGGATTTAGCTTATCAGCCTACCAAGTGCAAACCTGGCGGATCAGAGCTTCAGGATAGCTGCAAAGGTCCCAACCTTCCGATCGAAGCTGTTGGATCATCGGAGGTGGCACCACACCGGCTGCCTCTGGGCACGAAGCCTTGCCGCCGGCGTACCAGTTGGGCAGCGTCGTACCCGCAGGATAAGCAACCTCATCGCTGCAACCCTTCGCATCTAACCCCGTGAAAGCTACAAAAAGAGATCCGACTAGATGACGGATCGTGACTGCGAGTTACTGGATGTTGAGATTTTAGACAGTCTCAGTGCAGCCCGGCAGCATCCAACTGACGGAAAGCAATGCCGAAGATTCCTTGAATGCCGTCTTTACAGGGCATATTCTCCTGAAAAGCCATAATGCTGTACGAGGCCTTCTGGAAAGTCATGTTGCCAGCCAGGACGTCTCCCTGAACGAAGGGGCCCCAATACCCTGTCGGATCACCTCCTGGGTTGTACTGATTGCAAGAGATGTAGTCCGTGGACTCAAAAGCAGCCTCTTGGAGAAAGCTGCTCTGACAAAACGCAAGCGTCGATGAACCCGTGTCGACGACCAGCTTCTGCGCTGGCAACAGCTCCCCGCTCGAGGACACGGGTGAAACTGCCATCAGCAACCGCTGACCTCCCGACCAAGAGACGGCAGATAGTGGGATGGAGGACTCTTGCACGCTCCTGGACCGTTTCGCCACCGGGGCATGCGTGGGGCGTTCGCGGTCTGTCTGATTCCCAGGCCTGCCGGAACTCTTGAAGCGTCGCTTGGTTTCGTTGCTTCCATCAAACACCGACTCCGCTTCCTTCTTGACATGCTGCAGCTCCTCACAGCCCTGCAGTGTCAGAAGGCCAGCTAGGACTGCAGGAAAGACCAAACGGATGAGCGCCTTCAGCTGCCACATCACGTCCAAGCCCTCTGGCTTCACCTCGAGTCTTCCACCCCAACTTAAACCCCCTTACAGACCCAAGCCCTCAGTTGTTGAAGACCCAAACCATGAACTCCCTTGCAGCCCCCCTTAAACCCTAAACCCTAAACCCTAAACCCGGCCTGGTCTCTGCGTTCTTGCCTCTCGCGGCCCAGCAGCTCTCGGCTCTGCGAGGCTGCAGTGCTTGGGTCTGGTGAGCTGCGCAGGTCGGGCGCAATAACCACAGCAATAATAATTGATAACAACAACAATAATAACAGCAATAAAAACAGAAAGAATTATAATAACACAAATTATACTGATAATGCGGTTACTACAAGCAGAAAAATAGAAGCAACAATCAGAGCAGTAA
This sequence comes from Symbiodinium sp. CCMP2456, assembly GCA_905221635.1. Classification (NCBI taxonomy): domain Eukaryota; class Dinophyceae; order Suessiales; family Symbiodiniaceae; genus Symbiodinium; species Symbiodinium sp. CCMP2456. Next base: position 3,978 of record CAJNDV010004836.1, on the reverse strand, counting down.
TAATCATCTTGGTAATCATACTACGAAGAAGAAGAAAAGTTCATGAACGTGAGAGTGATAGTGATAGTGACGCCGGCAATGATCGTGACAATACTACTGGCAATATAATACCAGCGGTAATGATAGCGATAGCGATGATGATGATGATGGTGGTAATGATAACAGTAGTACTGTTACTGTCTTTGATAGTAGTAGTCATCATCATCACAGTAGTAGCAGTCGTCGTCGTCGTCGTCGCAGTAGCAGTAGCAGTAGCAGTAGCAGTAGCCGTAGCCGCAGCCGCAGCCGCAGCAGTAGCAGCAGCCGTAGCCGTAGCCGTAGCCGTAGCAGTAGCAGTAGCAGTAGCGGTAGTAGTGGTAGTAATAGTAGTAATTGTCGTCGTCGTCGTAGTAGTCGTCGTAGTAGTCGTCGTCGTCGCAGTAGTAGTAACCGATATAGCAGTACTCATAATGGTGGCAGTAGCAGCAATGATAAGAATACTAACTTGAAAAAGAACCAGAATACGAACAAAAAAACTGATGACAGCAATGAAAGTCGTCACAATGATGAGAATGATAGTGATACTGGTAGTGGTAATACTGGAACTGGTAGTGGCAATGGTAATAGCACTGTTAATGACACTGGTGTTGGTTGTGATGGCGAAGCTATAGATAAAGAAATCAATTGAGATATTGGTGGTGCTGATGGCAATGGAAAAAATGTTTGTGACAAATAAGATGAAGATGAGAATATTTGGGGGCCCGGGGTGCTAACTTGGGGCAGGGCTGCACGCTGCTTGCTGGGCCCTGGACCGTCAAATTGTTCGATGCATTCCAATCTGCCATCATCGCCACCACCGGTGCTGTCAAGCCACCAGCAGGAACGTCATCGCCATCATCATGACTAGCAACATCGTCGCCAATGCCACCGCTCGCAGCCAAGGTGTATCATGTTGGACATCTGTTGTTTCCTCGGTACAGTAAACGGTCCAAGTGACTTCCTGCAGGATGTGGGCTTGCACACATCCCGGATTAAGAACACATCTGCGTCCGAGGCACGTCAGGTGGCCTGCAGGGGTCCTCAGCTGTTTTCCAATGCCGTACATCTGAGTGTAGCATGCCAGGCCTTCAAGCCATTGTGGAAAGGCAAACAAGCGCCCTTGGCGCCACAGCCCGCCAAGTCAGGTAACTCTTGTGCATGTCGCTCCACTCAGTCGTGGCTGCTCATGTAGGGTTAATGAACTTACTTGCATATTTCGAACCCACCCAAACCAGCAGAGCTGTCTGCCTGCTTGTGTGTGTGTGTGTGCGTTGATGCGCAGTGGACCCGCCTGAAGCACCATTCATACTGCCAAGCCACAGCCAGAGAGCTTGGTTCGTGTTGACGACGCCGTGCGGCGCATGCACGTCCTCCATGCTGTAGCACACCTTAGCGGTGCTGCATTTCAATCGGTTCACCGACATCTGCGTTGCATGCATGTGAAGGCACAAAATCTGGCAGGGCAAGCAGATTCGGCCGCCAATGTCTGCGTCCCAACTGAAAATCTCAAACTGTCCTCCTCGCACGACGCACCCAACCACAACAATGGCTGAAGAACAGAAGCAGGCTCTGAAATCTGAACACCAAGCCCAGCAGCATACAGGAGGGGGCTTTGACCGTTGTCGATGTCCAGACCTCGTTCGACAGTTGTTGTTCTGGCCTTGCGGGTTCACTCGATCTACGAGTACGAGTACCGGCAATTCTCTGCCGAATCCGGCGGTTACCCCGCACCGCCCCGGCGCACTTCTGGCTTGATTATTGGTAGCCAAGGCTGCTCTCGCCTCTCTCGTTCCTTCTGTGCTCTAGCACGAGTAAGCTGGAGTCCGGGATCTCACAGGCCCAAACCCGAAATCTTCGATCCTGACCCTGATCCCTCGGTTCTCTGCGAACTTCTGACTTCTGCCCGTCCTTGAAAGCCCTTTTTACCCCAAAAGGCCTCGCAGCCTCGATGAAAGGAGGAGCAGCCGAGTGCCAGGCAGATGTCTGTCTTGGCGGCAGGCTTCAAGCCTAACCTGGTCAAGCGCAGCTTAACGCGGAGGGCTCAAGGCTTCAGGGTAACGAGGCCTCCGCCTTGAGGATCTAGGTTTAAGGGCTTCAGGCTCTGGGGTTTGAAGCCTGGCTCTCTTTGTAGGGATAAGTGCAAGGTACACCGGCCGATGAAAGTGAGAGCATCACACGGTGCTTATGCAAATACCCTTACCCTTATAGGACGCCGCACATTCATGAAGTCAGTGCAGGTCTGCATGTTCCAAGTCGCCGGCGAGGTATCCTCCGCACCCGCCGGTGTCGATGACAGGGACACTTTCAGGGGGTTCCGACCCGCACGCTGCAACACTCAGGTACAGGCCGGATGGTACCATAAGTCCAGGTTCCTAAATTGCTCCGGGCTGGGGCCTCTGATACAGCTTCCTAAGTTAAAGGGTTCTGGAGGCCTCCGAATACGGCTTTCTAAAGGTTCTTATGCAATTTATACACAGGTCGGATCACCAGCTTATGGTTTCCCTTTATGGGACCTGGTACAAGAGCAGTACGCCTTTAGGAAGGCTCAGAGTCGAGGGTGTAAGATTTCAGGTACAGGGGGCGTGCTGTTTGCCCTTCCGATAAAACCCCTGGCAAACCCCTCTTCGGATTCATGTAAGAACCTGATTAAGAAACCCTGGCCCTACAAACCCAAAATAATGCGATTCATGCAAAGAACCCTAATAAGGACCCACGGTGTCCTGATCAGGTTCCTACATCAGACAGGTCCAACCCGATTTAGGAGTTTCCGAAAATAAGGCTACCTTCTCTTGCGGTCCTTATAATAAGGATCCTACTACTTAGGGTACTATATTAGAGTCCCCTATTTTCGGAAACCCCCATTTCGCGTCCGAGCAGCTTAAGAGAAGGCTTGGCCCATCGCCAGCGCTGGGCTTCGTCCTACGTCCAGCGGTGGGGTGCTGCGTGATTCCGAGGTTTTTGGGGTAGCGTTTCGGGCTCTGTTGTACAAAACTAGAACCCTACTTAAAGGATTATGGGACTTAGTAAGTAGGGTTACAACTAAGGTAACTATACTTATAACCCCAATTAGGGGACTTATAACCTTTCTTACTAAGTCCCGTGATCCTCCAAGTAGCAAACCTCGCGGACAAGCGAAGAAGGTCCAGCCTCAAGCTGACACTGCGCCAGAGAGGGCACCTGAGGGTCGAATTTACTGATTTATTTTTCCTCTCGCATGGCTAGGATTAGGGTTTAGGGTTCAGGGGAAAAGGGCCCAGCGGGTTGAAAGGGACATCTTATGAGCCCCTGCTTGTATGTAGAGAAGGATTCGAGTTCACTGGCGGTTCGGGTGAGTTCTGGTCACTTGTCTGTGCTGCGGCCTGAAACTCGAGTCTTCAATGAAAACGCTGCCAACTTGGAGTCTGCCTTGACTATTTCTTTACCGCTCCGGGTTTTTCACATGCCCTCATGCTGATAAGGGAGTTGATGATTGAATTACTGCTCTACCAGATGGTTTTATGGCTGCTGTCTCGTGCGATTATTCTCGGCCTCCTGAAGCCCCATCACACAAACAAAAACTGATCACGTCCAGTCAGTGTGTGTGTGTGTGTGTGCGTGCGTGTGTGTGTGTGCGTGCGCGTGTGTGCATGCGTGTACATATATACATATATACACATAGATAATATATATATATATATATATATGCATATATGCATATAAATATATACATATACATACATACATATATACATATACATATATATATACACATATACAAATATATACATACATATACATATATATATATGTACATACATACATACATACATACATACATACATACATACATACATACAGTTACATACATGCATGCATACATACATACATACATACATACATGCATATATGTATAGATAGATATATATGTGCGTGTGTGTACATATGTGTCTATGTAGACATATATACATATCTACATATGTA